>CM019154.1:27369009-27422595 GCA_009733165.1 Naja naja | reverse complement strand
TTGGGTTTAATGGAAATAGACTTGGAAATTTTTGGGAATTTGATCTTATATATATTGACAGCAGCAAGACTATTGTATGCACAAAAATGGATGGATCTTTGATTCCCACCATGGACAGAAGCTGATGGAGTTGGCAGAAATGGCTAAACTGACCGTGTTAATGAAAGTAAAGAATATAAGCTTTTGTTGCTACCCGGAGACCACTTTGTGTTTGAGGAAAAAAAAAAAACTTTGATTTTGGGTTTTACTGATTAGACTGATTTGTTTTATAGAAGTGGCTAATTTATATTATTATGGAAAAAAAAAGTTGTGGTTTAATGTTAATACTTTATTTTACTGCAATGGAAGGAATGGGAAGTCAACACTTTTGTTTCTTTTCTCCCTCCTTCCCTCACTTTTCTTTCCGCTTCTCCCCCCACTATCTTCCTTTTTGCTTATGTATGTTGTATTTTATTCTATAATCTAATAAAATATTTAAAGAATGAGAAAAAGTTTATCTTTTAACTTCATATTCTTTTTAAATCAAGCAGATCATATATAAAATCAATATAGTGTATATACATAGAATCAGGGGTGGGCTTCATCTGGTTTGCACTGGTTTGAAACCGATGTTAATTTTATGTCCAGTTTGGCAAACCAGTAGTTCTGATGATCAGCTGGCCCTGCTCCACCCAACCCCACCCCTCCCAGGAGTCCCCATATGGCCCATTTTGGATCCCAGGTTAGTGTAGGGGCTGTGTAGAGCCTGGGGAGGTGGAAAACAGGCTTCCCAGAGGCCTGTGGAGGTCAAAAGTGGGCCTATTTCAGGCCTCCAGAGAGCCTTCAGAACCCGGGGAGGTGGAAAACAGGCCCTCCACAGCCCATTTTTGCTCCCAGGATGGTGTGGGAGGCTGACTAGGCCTTCATGGCCATGCCCACCCAGTAATCAGGTAGAGAACCGGTTGTTAAATTATTTGAAGCTCACCACTGAATAGAATCCCAGCTGCCAGAATGTACCATGGACAAAAGTATCATAGCTTTGCTCTTATTTATTCATTAATGCTTCTTCTTTATCTCTCACCTTAAAGTTTTATCTGTTTGTTTGTTTAAACTGTCTTTAAATAGGGAATCCATTTTCTTTTCTTTATATTCCTCTCCAAGCTCAGGTTCTACACTTCTCTTTCTTGATTTCCATCTGTATATCTTGCCCACAGAGCTCCATAGCTTTGTATACTTCTCCCTAAATCTAAGTTTCATTTCCTGCTTCTGATTTCCTTACTGATTTCATATATCCAACAAGAGGCTTTTTATCTCTTTCCTTAATACCTACATCTTTTTACCTTAGCATCTCTGTGGGCTCCATAACTTTGCTTTTGACTTCTTTCAGTTACAGATCTGTTTAACCCGATTCCCTAGCATACAAGTTAGCTTCTTCAATAAACTTACAACATTCTAAGTTTGACCAGATTTGTATTTTCCAAGTTTAGTTTAGTTTAGTTTAGTTTTATTGGACTTATATGCCGCCCTTTCTCCCTAAGGACTTTACAATTAAATTAATTAAAAATACATTAAACCAAGTGAACTAACCAAGAAAGATAAAACCTAATAAAATTTAAATATCATAAAACCCACCCCTTACCCTTCAGTCCAGGGACTGAAAACAAAGTCTTTAGGTCACGCAGAAGGAATGGGGGCCAACCAAACTCAAGTGATTCCACAGGTCTCCACAGACCACCTGAGTGACATTGTCTGGCCAGCACCCCAGGAGGCCTGCCTGTGGGAGCTCACAGGGGCAGAGTGACACTGGCAGGTACCCCAGACCCAAGCCATGTAGGTCTTTATATGTTATCACTAACACCTTGAAGTTAGTTATCACTAACACCTTGAAGTTGGTTATACATTAGCCAATACTATGACCTGATACTTTCAGTGGTGTGAAATGATTTGCAAAATGCCACAGGTGCTTAAAAGAAAGTACTATATTAATATAAAATATTAAAGGACGTTTTTCTCTAAAACCAGCATGGAGCCATTTAAAAGAAGAGTGAATATATGTCAGAGTTGTTGAAAATACATCATCCTTGTAGTTTCAGAATCAATAGCAGTCATAGTTCAGATATCAGGTAAAATTTGGTTTTGCTTGCCTTCTGAATGAAAAGTAGAATAAAACAGAACATTTTTTTCCTTCCAATACAGCAATTGAGAAATTCAGACTACACCTATGAAAATTGAAAGTAGAGAAACTATGTTGTATTAATTATTATGTCTATACATGTTGTTCCTAGATCAGCATATAGTGGTCAAAGTTCAAGCAACCTCCTTGGAGGCTAATTAAAGAAAAGCTGTCCTATAGAGTTGGAGCAAGTCCAAATATAGTTATAGTTCATCATAAACTTTGCACAAATTGATGAACACAGAAAAAAAGCAGGTTCTAAGCTAGGAAGATAGTATTATTTTCAGCCATTTGAAATTGCTTTAAAGAGACTCAGAAGGATAGTTGCAAGCTATATAAACTGTGCTGACAATGCATGGAGAATGAAGCCCAAGGGGTTATAGTCTTTAACTTTTAACCATAACCTCCATGGATCAAAGCTACAGGAAAGTGATTGCCTTTGGTTTAACCAATTATAAATTATTATTAACCTGTGCTTGTGCATTTATAAGGAAAAAAGAGCCTATGGATTGAATGGGTGGGGGGTAGCTCTATGTTTAAGCTACTGAAGTCAAACTGACCTGATTATTCAGGGGCATGCACATGAATAATAATTAGGCATGATTGATTGAATACCACTCATGTGATTAATACATTTGGAAGTTTATCACATATGGTGTCAGTAGACGCTTTGGTGGATTTTTAATTCTAACTCTGGTGATAGTAACTAAAAGTGGACGTAGTACTCTTTAGGAAACTGCAACTATGCTAAGAAACTTTATAGCACCTTGTTCTTTATTATGTATATGACATTTATATTATATTACATAACTCTGAGTATAATGTTATCCTATTTAAACAAGAACATTGTGTTACCAGGTCAGTTAGAACATAGTGAATCAGATATTGTCTGGGGGTGGAAGATCCATCCTTCTTTTCTCAATACAGAAGGAATGTGAGGAACAAGTGGATTGGACATACCTAGACAACAATTGGAGTCCCTAAATACATTCTTTATACATCTAAACAACTATTTGCCTATCTTACAAACTGTGTATATAATCATATTAGTGTAGAAAGTTAGTACCCACCCCTCTCCTAGAGGAATGAAATATTGAATATTCTGGGAAATATTGAAAAGGCAGAATATTATATTTCCCTGGATGAGAAAAGGAGAAGCACGTTTTAAAGACAAAGCAGCTTCCTGCAGCTCCCTGCCCCCCACCTTCAGCTCCAGGGTGATGGGATTAAGACATGGCCCTCAGGAAATGATAGGATTATCCATCTCACCACATGGCAACTGGGAAGATTACATCACCCAGCAGGATTCAACCAAACTTAGCATACATACAACCTACAAGCTAGCTATGACCCCTGACAGCATCCAATCAGGATACTCTTCCTGTGCCCCAGGAAGTTCAAAACTTAGAGAGGGCATAAAATCAAGGGACTCTCAGCATCTCCTCCCTTTTTGCTCAGAAGCTCCAAGGCATGTGGCCCTGTCCATCTTTAAATCTTCTTTCCAAGCAACTTCCATGAATCCAGTGTCTTTTTCCCCACTTGGAACTGAACCCAGAAAGATATTTCTTTCAACATTAGGCTGGTTCAGCTTTTAACTGAATTCAAGCCTATAAACTCTTGTAATTTTACGAGACCAAATTATCTGAAAGCATGTGTCTCTAGCAAAATATAATGAGTTTAATATACTATGACAACTCATATGACTTAGTATAAGTGTTTGCAGTGATTAATGTACATTTTTTACATTCTGTATTGTAATTAGCTGGAACAAGAGATATTTATTCCCATGTCGTCATGTTGATGTGCGGATGAAGAAGAAGTGAGACATTTTTGAATGGCTAAAACTGGGAAATACCACATCAAGTACACAAAACAAATAAAAAACAAGAGCACAATTGGGTCAACAGATGACCAGCTCACCTCAGTGGAGGATGCCAACATGACAACAAAAATGACAAAAGAGGAGTCTTAGCTTTTGAGGAAACTAGTGAAATGTCAATAGGAAAACAGAGAAAAAGCAACCACAAAGGCAGAGCTCTCAGAACTGAAAACAAACATTATAAAGAAAAAGTTATCAACTTTGGTATCTTACAACAAACACTCAAATTGCCTTCAATCATTCTTTGCTAATCATACAGTAAAGACATGAATATTCAGTCTAGTTTGGTGATAAAAAATAGGGAAGGTTTAAATTACACATAACATCTTTCTAAACTCTATGGCCTTCTTTGGGAGTCCTGAGTTAAAATACAGAGCTGTTGATGAATTGGGAAGAATCTTTGGGAAGAGATTGTCCTGGATTCCAGAATCTTATACAGATGGCCTGGGGACTGATTTTACTGTCTTTTGGTACCCCGTAATAATCATTTTGTGCCTGAACATTTCAGTCTAAGTGCTATCAGATAACTTGCTAGCATCATTTTTATGTATTGTTTTGTTATGGAATAAAAAGACATCCTATATTAATGTTATGTTATGTTATGTTATGTTATGTTATGTTATGTTATGTTATGTTATGTTTGTTATGTTATGTTTTGTATTGTATTATTGTTGTAAGAGTTATTATTAGAATATAATATAATAATTATATTATTGTTATTGTTATTATTAAGATAGTGGCCTGCATTGCTGAATTCAACATACCTACTCTTCTTTTTTTGCTGTTTCCATGGCTGGAGAGAGGTTTAGAGTGTAAAATGGGGCTTACAAAACAGCATATTGTTGGGAACCCTGTAATGAAGAGCTTACATTAAGCTGTTTTGCAAGACAGAAACCAGACAGAAACCAGAGCGTTGAAGCCCACTGTGATAGCAATACTCACAAAGCAACTCTATAAGTTAATATAGAAATAATAATAAAATAACCCACCTACAGCATTGTTAAGAGCATAAACTTGATTATTTCAGGTTTATTTCTGTCAACATTCTGAATGAAGCAGAACTTAGGATTCACTCCTGAGAAAAATCTGCCTGTTATTATGGTTATGGCTATTATGATTTTATGGTTCATCCAGATGTTTGACTGGATTAAGCATTTTTATCCACCTATGGAGTCCTTTCCAAAGATCTGGGATAGACAGATATTGTTGTTTGATGGTGCTAAAGCTATTGTTGTAGGATATAATCTATTCCAAGTAAAGCTACATTTTACAATTGCCTGATGGGGATTCTATTAATGTGATGTCCAAGTGGTACTCAGGATGTTTTGGGGCTGCACTAAAAGTGAATATCATTATTGGCACTATCTTTGCTTTCTTTTGCCATAGTTGTTCTATTTTTATTTGCAGGCCTTTGTGTTTTTTAATTTTCTGTACTTCTTTCTCTTCTCTTCTGCTATCTAGAGTTACTGCAATGTTCACTATCCGGACTTTTTGTTTTTCTTATCAATAAATGCTATATCTGGATGCTATGTAGCAGATGCTTCTTTCTTTGAATTCTAAAAACCCAGAGGACTTTTGCATCTTCATTTTTTATTACTTTATCTATTTTGTGGTCCCCACCAGTTCTTGCTTGCAGGCCAATAACATTTCTTGCAGATCTTCCAAAGCACCATTGCCGCTCCTTTGTCATGCCATTCTTTGTAGTTGAAATGGGATCTTCTTCTCAATTCTGGCTTTGTATGCATTTGTTGGGTTTGTTTCTTACAGTGAGCTGGTGTTTATATTTGATATTACAGTATTGGCATCTTTTAATACTTGTATCAGTTGTTTCTTTGGAACTAGTTTTAATGCAGACAGCTTTATTCTCTTGTTTTTGTGCTGTTCTAAATATTGTTATCTTTTGTTTCAATTCACCCTTTTTTTTAGTTAGAACACTTTGTTCTTTCTGGGGAGAAGATAGAGGAAAGTATGCCTGGATTGGGAATGAAAACAATTCAATAGCACTTCTGGCTTTCAGTTCTGCTGATTCCCCCTGGGTTGCTTCTACAATCTGAGTTACTTCTGGCAAGGCTTTGATGTCTCTGCCCTGGGTAGACCTTTGCATTTCTTCCAGTTCTGCTTCTGCCAATACTTTACTTCACATTATAAATCAATGTTGATTTGCTAGCTTCTGTTCTGATATTTCTGATTCTGCATGTTGTTCTTTCTAGAACTAGTGCATTCTTTTCCAATATTTTCTTATTGTATTTTATTTGTAATAACAGATTCTTTCTTCATCATTATTATTATTAGAGAATTTTTTTGATTAAACAATCCTGCAATCTTATTCTAGAAATCATGTCCTTAGCCACCTGAGGCTGAGCTAAACACAGTATGTGAAATACACACAGTTCTGTTAATGGAAACTTTCCACTTGCCTTTTGCACACTTTAATTATGACTTTGTGGCAGGATTTCGTGCCGTCATGGTAATTGTGTGCTGAGCTCCTACTGAGGAAAAGATTGTGCAAACCTACAAGAAGTACACAAAGGTTTTGTTTTTCTGGGAAGCTGATGAATTTTTCCTCTGGGGAGAATGAACATGTTGTTTATTTTCAGCAAAATTATACACCTGAAGAATTGCTTAGCTAAGTGTTGTTAGGAACATTTGATTTTCCATCCTTTAGGTTATAGGTGAAGAATGTTCAGGTAGTCATTGACTTACAACCACAATGGAGCCCATAATTTTGTTTATAATTCACTGCAGTTGGAAGCTAAGGTTCTAAATTATATAACTTCTTATGATGGTTGCAAAGCAAGTCTCTGCAGTCATTAAGTGACTCATGTAGTCATTAAATGAACCACATGTTCATTGAATAAATCTAGCCTATCCACTGGGCAATGTTTGCCATTTTCTGCCAAAAATGGCAAAAAACATAGCAAACTGCAGTCATGTGACCAGAGAACACTGCAAAACCAGTCTTAAATGCTAGTTAGTTGCCAAATAACTGAAATGTGATCATAGGACTGCAGGAGCGGAGGCAGTAATCATAACTTTGAGGGCAGGTTGTAGATAGCTTTATGAAAGTTCATGAGCCACAGTGGCATAGTGGTTAAAGTGCAGGCTACTTCTGCTGACTGCAGGCTGCCTGAAATTTAGCAGCTTGTGTCTCACTAAGCTCAAGGTTGACTCAGCCTTTCATCCTTCTGAGGTGGGTAAAATAGGACCTAAATTGTTGGGGGCAATATTCTGACTCTGTAAACTGCTTAGAGAGAGCTGTAAAGCACTGTAAAGCAGTATATAAGTCTAAGTGCTATTGCTATTGTAACTTCAAACAAGTATTAAATGACTAGTTATAAGTCAAGATCTACCTTCCAAAGTTTGTTCCAGTGAATTTCCCATCATTCCTTACAATTATCTATGGAGATAGCAATAGCATTTAGACTTATATACCGCTTCATAGTGCTTCACAGCCCTCTCTAAGTGGTTTACAGTGATCAGCATATTACCCTCAACAATCTGGGTCCTCATTTTACTGACCTCAAAAGGTTGGAAGGCTGAATCAACTTTGAACTGGTGAGACTTGAAGTGCCAAACTGCTGGCAATTGGCAGTCAGCAGAATTAGCCTGCAGTACTGCATTCTAACTGCACCATGGCTTTTGGTGGCTTTCAGTCATCTAGGTTATGGTTGTCCCAGAAGGGCTTTTTCTAAAGGCATCTGGACTTTGTTTTTCCTTGAAGATATTTTGTTTCTGATCCAAGAAGCTTCTTGAGATGAGTGACTCTGCTAAACAAATAATTCCCTCAACACTGTTCAACTATTACAAAGTCTGCACTATGATTACTTTTAATCTTCTCATCACTCCTTATCACCCATCCCCTCCCACTTGTGATTGTAGAACTGTAACTTTGTCGCTTATATCCTTACGATTTATATTGACTGTTTCCTAGTATGATTTGATTGCTGATTGTACCCTATGACTATCATTAAGTGTTGTACGTTATGATTCTTGATTCTTAACAAATGTATTTTTCTTTTATGTATACTGAGAGTATTTACACCAAGACAAATTCCTTGTGTGTCCAATCATACTTGGCCAATAAAATATCCTATCCTATCCTTTCCTATCCTATCCTATTCTATTCTATGAGAAGCAAAATGTCTTCAAGGAAAAACAAAGTCCGGTTGCCTTTTGAAAAAACCCCTCTGAGATTCCTTATAATTGATCATATTGGTTGGGCTCATGGGAGCTGGAATGGAATGAAAACATCTAGAATGTTAGAAGTTGCATACATTTGGCATTTGATTATTATGTGAGAACCATTATTTCAACCTTTCCCCAACTGATGCTGTCCAGATCTTTATTTAGTGTTCTACAGGTAAATAAGAAAAATACAAGAATTCGGTAAAAGCTACAATAAATTCTTTTCTTTGGAGAATCATCTTGTGTTGTCTTCTATCTAAATTTAGGAGATGTTCTTTTAAAGAGATTTACACTTATACTTTGAGAGAATTAGATTGCAAGAAATGGCGTTATCCTTTTCTGCATCCAAACAAAGTTGATTTCTTTATCGCAGTATCTTTCTCTGTATGAAATAATGTATTCTGAGCAAATAAATAATGCCGCTTAGATGTTGGGAATATGTTTCCAAGACTGACTGCATAATTTTAGTTATCCATTCCATTGTTGGAAATTGGGCTAGAGAATCCATGGTTCCCAATTTTCCTGCAAAATTTAGGACACCAATTTTTTTTCTAGCATTTCCACAAACTAAAGAATAAGCAGAAAATTTCAGCACTGTCCTGCCTAATGATGCCATCACAGTCCTTATAACCCTCAAAGGATGAAATAATCATTATAAAAATGCAACTTCCAGCAAAAAGGTAGGAGTCTTCATCTTCACTTTACCTAAAATTAGCCTTTTTGTGGAATATAGCAGACTGCCTGCAACAGACATTGCTATATGCTGGAAGAGATGAGGAAGGGAAGGCAAGAAAGATAGCAAGTATCGAAACAGAGAAAGATCTGGGATTAGATCTGTGCTGAATGAAAAACATGGCTGTGCAGTTTTGAATGTCTATGTATCTTATTTGTCAGTAGAGAAAAGTTCTTCCTCTAAATGAGGAACTGTCATTAAATATCTATTTCTATAGTAAAGACTACTAACTCAACTCAATTGAGCTCATATGTTAATGAACAACACTCTCTTTTGCAAACTCTTTTATTATAAGTGTTCCACTTATAACACGGACACAAGGAAGGAAGTGTCAAAATAGAGGTCATGACACAAACTCCACCTCTTATTGTAGGTACCGGTATTCAACATTATACTGTAAATGCAAAAGACGGAACTTGCACCATGATGTCACAAGCCCATTTTGTTGTTTTTATGGTTAGGAATGGAGGCCTATATGTTTCATGTCTTAAATTAGACTTGTTACAGTTATATAGCATCTTTTTAAAGTATATACACTTCCTGCTACAGTACAGATTTTTTTAAAAAGGAATATAGAACTCCTCTCCTCAGTATCCTGCTGGACTGAGAGATTAGTAAAAGTAGTAGTTTTAAGTCAGAATTTAGGTCAACTTCTGATCAAGGAAGAGTTTTTGAAGCACAGTCAATAACTAAGACTTCCTGTATGTTATCTTAATCTTTGTTCAATATATAGTGCAAACCTATCTAATGGCACAACGCAGGGCATGGAAAAGTAGATATGACAGATATGGTGGATGAATGCAAGCTGGATGTTGCATGGAGAGCAGGACTGGTTGGCAGTTGTCCTCTTGCTCCTTTCAGATTGCAATTGTTATGTTTGCATGAAGAGTCAGATGCGAAGAGCTTCAGTGAAGCGTTTATTAAGTGACTACAGCTCGAATGGACCCGACTTGGCTGGGCTACAGCTGCTTCTTATAGCCAGCAGCCATAGTTGCCAGCCAATCAGAGTGCAGGGTTTTCCTGCACTATTTAAACCAATCCTATTTGACATTTTACAAGAACAATTCAAACTAAACCTACATTCAAACCTACATACATAACACCCCTCCCCACTAGGTTCAGTCAATACCAAACCCCAACCTATCTAATGTATTCTTTTAAATAGGTGGGGCTCTTGCGTGTACGTTGAGACCTTCGTGGTTCAGAAGTTTTAACATTCTCACCCAGTGAGAGAGGAAATGTGTCTGCTGACATTTCCCCACTGGGACTTCCTGTGAAAGAAGACCCTGTTTGACTGTTAGAATCTGGTCTCTCCTCCCAACCCATCTCCAGCCCAATGTCAGCACCTAAGTCAGGTAGTGATGTGCAATCTTCCACTTCTAAGGATGGATTTTGGCTTTGTGACAGGTTTTGGGATGGTTCCTGTCGTAATGGCTCGTTACACATGGGGTGGATTCTTGCTTGCTGATTTTCCTCCTGTTCCTCCCCTTCCCCCCTAGAATTGATATCAGGTGAGGGAACTAGAGAGAGACAAGGGCGATGTTCCTGAGAGAACCTGGATCTAAGTTGATCAATGTGCCAGCTCCAGAGGAGTCCATCCTCTGTTTGCACCCTGTAAGAACGAGGGCCTGTGATCTGAGTTATCTCAGCAGGAATCCACAAAGGTTCACCCGTAAGGTTCTTAGCATAAACAGAATCACCCACAGTGAATGTGCGAATTTTGCTAGTGGAATCTAGTGGTGCTTTGGGTGCGTAAGTGGGATGAAGGCGGTCAAGGGAAGACCTAAGTTTCCTACCCATCAACAACTCTGCTGGGGATAAGTTATTAGATGGGCTAGGAGTGATGTGCTGAACACTAAGAAGTTTTTCAACTTTCTCAGTGATGTCCCCAGGACCCAGTTGCTGAAGCTTCTCTTTGGTAAAACGTACCATTCGTTCAGCCCGGCCATTAGCTGAAGGGTGCCCAAGGGCAGTAAGGGCATGTCTGATACCCTGTTGTGCTGGATAGGATTCAAAGAGGTTGGATGTAAATTGAGGGCCATTGTCAGAAACAAGAACATCAGGTAACCCTTGGGTTACAAACAGTTTTCTGAGCTGCTTGATGACAGCATCAATTGTGGTGGATGCCATGGGAAACACCTCTAGCCATTTGGAATATGCATCTACTATAATAAGAAAGGTGTGCCCTCTGGTAGGGCCTGCGAAATCAATGTGAATCCTAGACCATGGCCCCCCTAGGACATTCCCATTCCTGCGGGGGCAGGCCTGAAGGAGAGTGGGGCAGGCCTGACTACCTGGCAGTTGGGACAAGATGCAACCCAGTTTTCCACCATTTTGTCAATACCTGGCCACCATACATAACTCCTGGCCAATCCCTTCATCCTTACAATACCAGGATGACCCTCATGTAACATTTCCAAAACCTCTCTTTGCAGTTTTGCAGGAATAACCACCCTGTTACCCCACAAAATACCTCCTCTTAATACAGATAATTCAGTTTGCCTGGAGTTAAAAGGTTGGGCAAGGTGAGGTAGATCTTAAAGAGGCCAACCTTTCTTAATCCAGCCTATAACAGAAGCCAACACAGTGTCTTTGGCAGTCTCTCTGGCAATTTCAGCAGCATGAACTGGAAGCTTGGCAACAGTTTCTAGGAAAAAGGTGTGTGTTTCAGGTTCAAAGTCCTCCTTGTGGTAAGGAAGTGGGCAACGACTCAGTGCATCAGCATGTCCAATGTCCTTGCCAGGCTTGTGGATAAGTTTGTATGAATAAGCAGCAAGAAATTCAGTCCACCTCAGCATTCTTGGTGACAGGATAATAGGTGTAGGCTTGTCTCCTGCCACAATGCCTAACAAAGGTTTGTGATCTGTAACAATGATAAATGTTCTCCCATACAGATATTCGTGAAATTTCTTAACAGCTGCAACAACTGCCAATCCTCCTTCCTTTGGTCAAAGTGCAAGTAAAATGCAATAGGGGCTTCTCTCCCACTGGGAAGCCTGTGGCTCAAACCCCCCACCACTCCAAAGGGGATGCATCACAAGTCAGTACAACAGGCAAATTCTCAAGAACTGCACAGACGTGATTAGTCTTTTAATACTGTTAAATGCTGATTGTTCCTTCCTGCCCCAGGCCCAAACAGACTTTTTATCAAGTAATCTGTGCAATGGTTCAGCAATGGTTGCCTTTTGAGGTAGGAACATGTGATAAAAGTTAATAAGTCCAAGGAAAGCTTGCAAATCTGTTTTGCATTTAGGTCTAGGGGCTTCTTTGATTGCTTTAACCTTGGCATCTGTAGGGTGGATGCCATGCTTGTCAATCATTCAGCCCAGGAACTCAACCCTGTCAGTTTTAAGAGTGCATTTTTCTTCCTTGACTTTTAACCCCGCTTTCCTGAATCTGGTAAGGACTTCTCTGAGTCTTTCTTGTAACTGAGTGTCATTTTCAGCAGAGATTAACACATCATCAAAGTAAGGCACTACCCTGGCAGTCCTTGGAGCATTCTTTCCATAAGGCTTTGAAAGATACCTGGTGCCACGCTTACTCCAAATTGTAACCTTTTACATTTGAAAGCACCTCTGTGAGTCACAATGGTTTGGGCCTCTGCAGTGGCATCATCAACTGTTAGTTGTTGATATGCCTGGGCCAGATCCAATTTGGCAAAGACTGTACCCCTGCCAAGTGAATGTAACAGATGATGCACCACTGGAACTGGATATGCTCTGCTGCAGCGCATGGTTCAGTGTCCCCTTATAGTCCCCACAGATTCTTACTGACCCATCAGTCTTGACTGGTGTGACTATGGGTGTCTCCCATCTGGAGTGGTCAGTGGGCTCTAAAACCCCTTGAGCTATTAATTTGTCTAATTGTGCATCAATTTTTTCCTTTAAAGCAAATGGAACCCTTCTGGGCTTTAAACGAATTGGGGGCACCTTTGGATCTAGGTTGAAAGTGATAGGGGTCCCCATATACTTGCCCAATCCTTCGCTGAAGACCTCTGGAAACTCAGACTTCAAGGCCTCCTCCCATTCAGAGTTGCTCACGTGATTGATGCCAGTCACCTCGATCCCTAGTGGCTTGAACCACTTAAGTCCCAGCAAGCTTGGGCGATCCTTGTCCACGATGGTCAGGGGCAAGCGTTTGGTGTGGCCTTTGAACTTCACACTGAATTCTCTTGTTCCAACTACTGGAATCTTGTTCCCTTGGTAGTCTTTAAGAGTCAGTGCTTGCTTCTGGAAATGTTTCTTCTGAATGTTGGGAAGTAGCCTGTGAATAGTGTCCCATGACACCATAGATAAATAGGAGCCCGAGTCCACTTCCATTTGGCAAGGCCTTCCTTCAATGAATACCTTCACATGTACTTTTCTGCTTCTCAAGGGTGAAGAATGACCAATGGTGATTGTTTGATGAGTTTCATTCTTTCCATTTGCTTCTGAGTTGCCCCATTTTCTCACTGAAATTGTTGGGCTTGAATTCTTTCTCAGGAAATTTCTTCCTACTAGGTGGAGTTCTGGATGATTTGCAGACTCTTGCTAGGTGACCTCTTTTCTCACAACGTAGGCAGATGGTGTCTAAAACTTGCATTCAGTGGGGTGGCCCCACAGCCTCTGCAATAAAATTCTTGCCTCTTTTTTCCAAGGTCTTTCCTTTTCTTCTCCATTCTGAGTCTATAAATTCCTTCCTCCACCTCACTACAGTCTGAATCAGAGTCTATTTGCTTTCAAATGGGTTGTTGTGGACTTTTCCACATCGGAATGGCTTGAGGCCTTGTTAATTTTCTTCATGGCTGCTTATGAGGACTTGGTTGCTTCCGCTGAAACAGCTTCCTCTATGGCCTCCTTAAACGTGATCTTAGGTTTCATTAGTAATTTGCTCTGTAAGACCTTATCTTTAAGGCCTAGAACAAACCGATCACGCATGGCTTCTTCTAAGTTGGTAAAGTCACAAGCACCCCAATGTCCCTTAAACTTGCCACGAAGTCGTTAACATTTTAACTTTCCCCTTGATCCGATGATAAAACTCGTGTCTCTTAATGAGGCACGCGATACTTGGGGCGTAATGGGCTCTTAAAAGCTTTTCTAAATCAGGCCATTCCATTACCTTCAAGTCTGCAGCTCCCACCAATGCCTTCACCATCTTGAAGACGGACCGCGCGTGAAATACCGCCCTCTTCGCTTCTCGGGATATCGGCGAGTCGTTTCCTTCAAATACATTTGGAAGCGATCCACATCGATTCCCAGTCTTCTGCCGGATCGAACGGGGCTGGGGGATGTTCAGCGCAGCCATCTCGCTCTTCTGCTTGTCTTCCGCCGTCTCTTCTTCAGGGGAATCCATCCTCGTCGCCAGTGTTATGTTTGCATGAAGAGTGAGACGCGAAGAGCTTCAGTGAAGAGTTTATTAAGTGACTACAGCTTGAATGGACCCACTTGGCTGGGCTCGCTGCTTCTTATAGCCAGCACGTGGTTGCCAGCCAATCAGAGTGCAGGGTTTTCCCGCACTATTTAAACCAATCCTATTTGACATTTTACAAGAACAATTCAAACTAAAACACATCTCAACAGCACCCCAAAATACAATTTACCATGGAAACAGAAACCAACAATCAACTTCTGTTCCTGATCCTAATTTACAAAAACCCAACGCTCCCTAGGACACACCATCTACCAGAAAAAGACACACACTAACGCTACTTAAATGCACAATCCATCACCACCCTGCACAGATCAACTCCGTAGCCAAGACCCTCATCTCCAGAACCAAGCCTAGCTGACAAAGACCACTTGAGAACAGAATTACACACCCTCACTAACGATTAATGTCCAATGGATTCCAAAGAAGCACAATCACCAACCTAATCTGAAGGGAGACTCCCCAAAACCAAGACACAGAACAGGACAATGGCATGCCTCTCCCTTACATCAAAGGCACCACAGATAAAATCAGCAAAATTCTCCACAAACACAATATCAGGACAGCCTTTGGCACTGATCAAAAATAGCCAACATCTTAAGAAACCCCAAAGACAAGATCCAGCTAGAAAACCAAGGAGTTTATAAAATACCATGCAAAATTTGCCCAGCCACATACATTGGACAAACCAACAGGAGAATAAATGCACGCATCGAGAACACAAGAACGCAGTCAGAAAAGAAGAAAAACTTCCTCCTTTTCCAGCACCTTAAAGCCACAGGACATGAAATTGATTTTGAGGGATCCAAACTTATCTCCAATACTGAACACTTCAACAAGAGAATAATTAGGGAAGCCATCAAATAGAGAAACACCCCATAACATGAATAAACGGGATGATACTTCCGCCTACCAGACATCTGGAAACTAGCCCTAATCAACAAACGAGTCCCAGCCACAAAACCAACACGGACCCAAAATAACACATGATGCCACCACCAATCTCCTTCACCAGACTCAAACCCAAGCCCATACAGATGAAAGGCAACCACCATCCAGAAACCAGACCATGGCTGCAACACCAGCTGCTACACCCCCTCCAACCCCAAACTAAGCAAACTGACACACGCTATAAACACATAGCCAGACCTCAAACTCGGAGCCAAACCAAGGCCCAGAATGCCACATCACAGCCTTCCACCCAGGATACTACATCACAGAACTCAGGAGATCACAACACAAAACATCAGGAGGTTGCAGCACAGACAACGACCCAGGAGATTACAGCACCACACCCAGGACGTCACAACAATAGAACTCAGAAGGTCATCACACAGGCCGTTACAACACAAAAGGCTGAGAGACACACAGCCAGCACCTCAGCCACACAGGGTCTCAGGAAAAAGCCATCCAATCTGCATACATCAACTCCACAAACCAATCAAGAAGTAACAACACAGCCAACTCTAGAGTTTAAAAGGGAAAAACAGCCACAATCACACACTTCTCCCAGGAGAACGAAGCTGAAGACACCAGCCTGAAGATGACGGATGAGATTTTGTAAAGCGTTGCCAAGGTATTCTCAATCTTACACGGACAAGACCGAATACACCAAGACCTACATACATACATACATACATACATACATATATATATATATATATATATTAGTTGAAAGCAAGCATGTGGCAGGATGTATGGAGATATGATAGCCATGCCTCTCCTACCTGATTAAATCAGCCATGGAAAAATTGGCCCTAGAGTTACTAGAGTTATGAAAGATAATCAATGCCTTCTTAAGAGGAGAATGTGTTTTTCCTGCCTAAAGAAGGCAATATTATCTTAACTTTCATGTTTGGAAGCACTAATTCAGCACTCAATTTAATTCCTCTATTTACATATAAGATGTTCCTGTTTTTATTATATGATAGAATACATTTTTGAATTTGTTTGACATTTCATATTTTGATGATATGTACGAAAAGTTTTCCAGCCTTTTTTTGTTTTATCTTTCTTTTCTTTGTTAAAGTACAGAAAATACATTTGAGCACATGATTGTATTGCTATATTTATTCAGGAGAAGTTGCCAATCCTCCCTGGATTATGTTAGATGTCATATTAAGTTATAACTTGATGAATTCTCATCTAGTTCCACAAACTGCCTCTAACCCATGAATAGAAGCAGACTTGCAGCTATCTATAGATATACTTGACACATATATCTTGATAGAGCAATTAAACAATACAATGTAATGTGCACACACAATCTCAATATCTTAGCAGCTGTTATGAATTCACAAGAAGCTCATTTGCAGTTACAGGTAGTCCTTGATTTACAACCATCCATTCGATGACCGTTCAAAATTACAATGGCACTGAAAAAAACGACTTATGGCTGTTTTTCTCATTTGCATCATCCCCATGGTCATATGACTCAAATTCAGACACTTGTTTGGACATGCCAGAAACTAGCATGTATTTATGATGATTGCAACATTCTGGGGTCATGCGACCACATTTTGTGACATTCTGATAAGCAAAGTCAATGGGGAAACCAGAGTCACTTAACCATGTTACTAACTTAACAACTGCAGTGATTCATTTAACAACTGTGGCAAGTAAGGACATGACATTGGGAAAAAGTCACTTAACAATTGTCTTGCTTAGCAATGGAAATTTTGGGCTTAATTGTGGTTGTAAGTTGAGGGTTGCCTTTAGACCTTTATCTATTCCAGGGCTTATGCAACCCTTATTTCTTTCTATGGATATGTGGATATATCTATAGCAAACATAACTATAGAACAACATATAAAATAATGGTTCACACATAAGAACTCAGATTTTAAACTTGTCTATTTTTACTTTTTATATACAGTAGAATAATTTCAATGTTTCATATATTCCTACATTATTTCACTTTCAAGCATTTCAACATACATTTCAGCCATGAAATTTAAAGTGGTACTCTAAGAAACAAAACAAATTAAATTCTTAACAATTTTTCATGCTGAAACCAAGGATCTAGATAATATGATTAGGATTTGTGGGTTTTCTGAAATATTTCCCAAATGGTCTATTCAGGATTAATTCCCCAGAATGTACATTCTTGGCATGATTATTATAAAAGTAGCATCATACTGGATTGTAAGACTTCTGTATTTTGCAGTGGGTAAACTGCACATATGTTTTATAACTTATAAAACTTCACATGTATGAAATCCCCTCATATTATATATGTATTCTTAGCATAAAGTGAAAATAATGATTCTGTGTGCTCCCAGTGAAGATTTCATTCTTTTTTTATTTTTTATTTTATTTTTTATTTTTATTTTTTTATTTTTTTATTTTTTTTTATTTTTTATTAATTACATTTATATGCCACCCTTCTCTGGAGACTCAGGGCGGCTTACAATTTTTGGGATGCAACCCAGTGTGCTCAGCAATAGCCTTCATTCCATTGTATATGCCTGCTTATTACTAAGCGGCAGTTTTACAAGGTCAGCTAATTGCCCCCAACAATCTTGGGTCCTCAGTTTACCTACCCCGAGAGGATGGAAGGCTGAGTCAACCTTGAGCCTGGTGGGATTCGAGCCTACAGCAGTTGTAGGCAGCTGGAACTTAAGTGCAGGCAATTAACAGCCTGAGCCACCAAGGCTCTTTCACCTTTAAAACTTCTGGATATTATTATTTTTTGCTTGGTCTAGAGATCAATTAAACTAATAAAATGAGAATAATATTATTATTAGAATACAATATTCACAACACAATCCTGTACTGAAAAATAAGTCCCTTTGCATTCCTCTTAACATAGTTTGTGTAGGATTGAAAATTTATCAATTTATTTCTTAATTAAAAACTTACTTTCAATCAATAAAAAATTGCTTTAAATCAATTCAGTAATGAAATAACATAAATGCTAATTTACAAAACTTGCATACGAATAAGAAAACTTGCAAAGGTTTTTCCCCCCTTCAGAATGATTTCTTTGCTGAAATGAAAATAGGACTCTGGGTACAATATGATAGGACCTCCTATTTCAAAGTCAGGAAGTAGTTTGCCTTACAGGGATGGTTCATCTTTTTTCCCCAATTACCACAAAACTTTTTCAAGAGTTATGGGAATTTCGGCATCAAAGGCAGAGAGAGAGAGGAAGCCTTCCAGAGATTTAATGGGGACCTGCTAGGACAGTCAGATTGGCAGCTTTTCTACTCTTCACTTAGTTACAGTATTTTTAGCCACTTTTGAAGGAATGATTGTTAGAGAAGAAAGATGAAATACCATTCCTGCCTTTCTCTGGCCAAGATCTGGGAAGCTCAGGATTAGTATTGAATTATCTTGAGGCAGAGGGCCTTTGTCCTGAGTCAGAAGAAGAAATCAAATTGTTGAATTTTCAGAATCAGGGTTCAGAAAGTTGTATTTGTCCAAAGAATATATTTTCTTAAAAAGAAGGGATTATTAAGGAATAGAACCCTACTTTCTCTACTTAAGTGTCATGCCTTTATAGACTCTCAGATGTGAACAGCCAGCATGGAGGACAATGTCTCTTTATAGCTTTTGTATTTTTGACTTTACCTTGTTTGCTGAAGTCACAATTTGTGACTCTTCTGCTGACCCAGAACTCTGCTTTGATTTCCTAAACGAACCTTATAAATGAATTGTGTCCTGTGAACCTATTACGAATGTCTGTCTTTCTGTATCATGATCCTCCCTGCTGAACAGTTTAGCCATTACTAAGTTAAATAAACAGTCCCTAACTAGGACAAAATCTTAACAATTAAAGGGAAGGGAAGGAAACGAAACCTCTGCAGATTCCTTCCTACTGCAATGTTGGTAGAAAGACTTTTTTAAAAATCTGAAAATTCTAAGGGTAGAATGCTCCTTTGAGCCTCTTCATCCTACAGTATGTGTGTGCACATGTGCAGTGCATGCACATTTATGTATGTATTCTCATTGTTTTTTTATTAAATGGCATCAAAAGTCAAGCAAGCATGTTGTGAGCAATTTAAAGCAGTAGAATAATTCCTGGGATTAAATTTTCATTTATGAATTTTTCTGTCTTGAAATATTGATCGATCAGATATTTTCCTGTAGGGATCTATTCTTTGGATACCTGTCTTCATGCCTGGGACAATTCTTGTCCCTCTGTCAAAAGGTCTGCTATAAGTTCTTCACTGATCCAGCCTCGAATTTTCTTATCACTGGTTATAGGAATGCTGTCTGAACTGATGTCTGCTCAGTTTATTTACCATAGGGATGCTCATCCATAAATTCAAGTTAAACAATAAAAAGTGATAAATCTTCTGAACTTTTTTGCAGGAAGGAGAGAAGTCTCTATGACAATAGACTAGAGAATTCATAAGAAAATCTGTCTCCAATTAGCCTTGTAAATAAATTCCACAACATTTATCAGAAAATGATGTTACCGCTCTGCTGGAGACAAATAGAATTAAATGTGGATTTTTTTTTCTTTTATCAGCCAATTTGGTTTGATGATGACAGTGTAAAGGAACATTGCATAGTTTCATTAACTTTGCTGATATACATGCAATTTCTGTTTAGCCCTGGAGGTTAGGTTAGTACTTAAATACAAATTTGGTCAATATTTTTCTTTTTTTCTCTTTTTAATAAAATGATTGACTATATCCGATTCACACATGACAACACCATGCTGATAAGCTTTTTTTCCCTGTGATACTCCTGCTTGCTCTTTTGATGTTATGTAGTAATGAAATGGTAAGAACACACATAACTTTCTGTTTCTCTAAGTTAATAAAATGAAAATCACAAACTGTGAAGACAGGAAGACAGAAGCATAATTAATAATGTGTTCATTTTAATTTTTGTAACAACAAGAAGAAAAATGTGAAGAAACTGTTTATTCCTTAAATTGGCCCAATTTCCATTCATGGTTATTGCTTGCAATGTGTTTTATGTGAATATATCATTGTGACTGCATAATAAACAGCAATAAAAATCAAGTGTAAAAAAAAAGCCTCCAGAAGGGAACAAGATAGAGATATTTCATGCTGTTGTGTGCAACTAAAAGAATCAAGAAGGCAACAGATGACAGATGAATGACTGTATTTTTGTGCTGAAATTAAGCCAAATGCCTAGGCATTATTCACAGTAAGAGATGCATTGCACAGTGAGAGTTCCAGATCAACTGGCCATAGAGAGTTATCTAGTTATACTTGACATAATAGAAAAACAGCGCACATATCAAAAACAATTTGGAAGAAGTTTTTGAAGCACCCAATGCTTTTGAAACTTTTGCCTAAACCTAAAAAAGATGCTGATGCTTTAATGATATGGCTGCATTAATGACTCAATTACAGGCCCGAGATTTCAGACTGAAATAGCATTACTTGCCATAATGTTTCCTGGGAGATAACTTAAATACAAGTCAATTCTCCTGAACTTTTATTATCAGTGATGGTATATGACTGGATTGACATAATGTTGGCAAATAGGAAACATGATTTATGAGCATATTCCTGGGGAATTTTTATTCTTCCCATAGCTGTTGAACTCTGGAATGCTTCAGATTTCATCCTGGCAATCATGTAGTTAAATATCCATATGAAACCACTGCTGATGATACTGAACTCTTTTGATCCATACTTTTGAGACAGATGAGATTGCAGACCTCAAGTAGCAACAGGAATAGCACTTAGACTTATGTACTGCTTCATTGTGCTTTACAGCTTTCTCTAAGTGGTTATTATTATAAGTCAAGAACTGTCTATATAGCCTTCCAAAGTTTGTTCCAGTGAATTTCCCATCATCCTTACAATTGTCTATGGAGATAGCAATAGCACTTAGACTTATATACCACTTCACATTGCTTTACAGCCCTCTCTAAGCAGTTTACAGTGGTCAGGATATTATCCCCAACAATATGGCTCATTTTACCCACCTCGGAAAGATGGAAGGCTGAGTCAACCTTGAGCCGGTGAGATCCAAACTGCCAAACTGCTGGCAGCTGGTGCTCAACAGAAGTAGCTGGCAGTACTGTTCTCTAAGCACTGTGCCACCGCAGCTCTTATTTTGCTGCTGTAGTAATCTGGATTACAGTGTGGGACCATTTTGGAGGCTTAAGTGTTGCCACAATGCAAAGAAGGGAGAGGGAACATAGTTAGATGGGGGTTTTGTAGCCAAAACAAAATAGTTTCCTGTGGGAACCAAGGATATTCCACAGGTGGCTGGAGAAGGAGGGGTGAAGTAATCAGGTAGCCGGCCAGCACCTTGACTGGACAACGTGACTGATTGTTTGGGGGCAGGGAGGACTTTCACTTTTTAATCAGGTGAAAACTGCAGAGAGTACGTTTTCACTAGTTTTTGTCAATATGATACCTCCAATAAAACTGCCTCGGAGTTCTGCTTTCTATGGGGCTATTACTTGGAACCCTGACATAGAGTCAGTTAACTGAATGAAATCTAAACAAAAAGGATGCTCTATAGATTAGGGATTTCTATTGGGTAACCTGTCTTAAAGATTTGAAAATTGCTTAGTATTGAACTCTTGGAATTGGACTGAGGAAAATAAAATTCAAAATCTCTGTTCACCCACAGAAGCTATTGGTGTTTTAGACCCAGTCATTGTCTCTCAGCCCATCCAACTTCATAGAATTATTAATATGAGAATTTACCGTCACACATGTATGCCTTCTTGAGTTGTTAGAGAAAGAGAAGATACAATTACAATAAATAAATAACCCAGGAATGAACCTTAATTAAACTTTGTCACTGGATATCTGATTGTTATTGTCCAGCCATTTTCAGGCTGGATAATCAACGCCAGCTCTGCTGAAATTAATGTTCAGCTTCAATTCTTATAATTTCTTGCCATTGGAATTATAGGAACAGCATCCCAGAATCATAGCACTGAAGAGATTATTTAATCCATCAAGTCCATAGCTGTTTTCTGTATACAGGAATCCAAAATCCATAAAATGGTCATCCAATTTCTTGAACATGAAGGGGACTTTTCTCCTGTAAAACAGCTCTTACTGTTAGACATTTTTCTGACATTCTATTTGATTCTACCTTCCTATAGCTTAAATCAATTATTACATGTCCTGCTTTCTAGGTTAATACCGTAGAGAACAGGCCTTGGTTTCCTTCTGTTTGACATATTTTCAGGTATTGGAAGAGTGTTATTACAGTATATTCCTTTCAATCTTTTGTTCTCAAAGATATATTGTGTCACTTACTTCTGAAGAGTTCTATGATTATGAAGAGGAGGTCATGCCTTGTCAAGTTTAGGACCCCAGGAAAACTGTGTAATGACAGTCAAATGCTAGGGAAGAACTCTATATGGCTATTTTTGCTTCTGGGGAGACAGCTGGAGATGAAGAGGAATAAGAACCCACATCCCTTCATAGGTCTGAAATAACAAAGATTGACAGCTGAAAAGACTGAGATGTTGCAAGTAGGTAAAGGTGACAAGAGGTTAGAGTAGGATTGCCTTGGCTTACTAATGAAGCAGCACCTTGGGAAAGAAACCCAGCTCAGCTGACCTGATCAAGTGTTGCCTGAAACTGAAATAAATTTTGTGTGCTTTGTGACTCTTCTCCATAATCCTTGACAGGTGTGTCTGAATACTGGACCATTCTACAAAGGTCTTTATTTGGCAGCCTCTTAAATTTAACTGAAGAATCCAAATGCAATTCAGGTATTGATAGTGACCATTTTATCCAAAAACTACTAAAAGTCTCTGCCTTTCTCAGCTTCTTTCTTCAGAAAACTATTTCCCTGCAAAAGAAAATTATATTCACAAAGACAATAAAACTAGACAAATTTTCCTAGGATTTAGTTTCTAGTCCTCTGATGATTTTCATTGTCCTTCTCTGAAACTGCTCCAGATTTTCTCTGAATTCTTAAACTATGTGCCCAAAACTGGACGTAGTCACTGTGATGGAATCTGTCCAATGCATGATAAAGCCAGATTAGTAATTTCTGTGATTTGGAAACTCTGTTGACGAAGCCTAAAACAACATTGCCTGTTTTAGTCACATCAGGCGGTTAACTCACATTCACTGATGTTGATTGCTGTTCTTTTTCACAAGTTTAGCACATATTGAGGTGTTAAGTTGGAGAGAGCTTGTCTGGCTGCATTCATTCATGATTTGATAAATTTATGACTTGATTATTGAAATGTCCTCTGTGAAGAAGGGCTCTTGAAGATGATTCAGACACTTCTACTAATGTAGGAAGCTAGACTGCAGTTTTAATATCAACATATAGAATTATTGTTACATACTAATGTATATAATTAATTTTAGAACCATGCAGCCTTTCTATATACTTTCAATCTGAGTTAAAAAGACAAATGATATTTTGGGATTAAACATTCCCTAGTGAAGAACAGCTCCCAACTTTGTACCTTGGAATTTATATATTAATTGGTTTTACTTAGTTTACTTTATTAATTAGCCTTGGGCCATATCAAAGTACAGAGTTCCAGACACTAATTATTACTAAAATTTGATAAAAACTATTTAAAATGGAATTGATGGATCCATTTTATTTGTTTATTTATATTATAAAATGCCTAGTAGTTCAGAACAAAAATGCACATATGCAATAATGCGTAGAAAAAAAATTATTACATTACTTACAGCATCTACACATAATTATAATCCCATACATGCTGAGTTCAATTAATAGTCTGACTTTAACACCTGTGGAAAAAAGCAGGTTTTCAAAATTTTCCAGAAGGCTACTGTCACAAATAGATGGATTGTGTACTGTCATAAGATCAATGAATACAGAATAGATTTTCAAAGATGTTAACAATATTGGACAAACTGAATATTGTTTGTACTGTACAAATGCTGATTTTCAGATAATGAGATTTTTTTTTAATTTCAGCAATGCTAAAAGCTCAGTAAATATGTTCCAGCCTGATAGAAAAAAAAATCACATATCTTGATGCCTATAGAAAGCTGATCCAGATGATAAATCCAATACAAAAGGATCTGATTATATCTACTGAACAATATAACCTATGATCAAATTTTTGGCTTTTTAAAATAAGTATTATTTTGGAAAGATTATTGCACTGTATCACTGAATTTGATGAATTAGTTCACAGTTATTTAGCTTCCCTTCTATAAAATGCAAGCTGAGAAGTGAATCTTACATTTTTTTTAACAAGCATGGCTTTATTGCCACACTGTATTTTTCAAGCTTTTCAGGGGGATTTGCAATTTCAATAAGGCCAGAGTCAATGATTTCTGTTTATTTTTCAGCTGTTTTCATGGCATGTGGTGCTGGAAGGAAAGGAAGGTTGCTGACATGTCACAGCCAAGGAAATAAAAAGCAGCGATAAAGGAGTTATTAGATTGCAGTAAGAGAAATTGTCTCAACTTGGAGCTTACAAAATCCAGCCATGATAAATTATATCCTTGTATTTTAAATCACCTCCATTCTCTAATAATAATAAACCACCTCTCCAGTTGAATCTGTTTGGCAGAAGATATGCTTTTCTTTATTGAGGGTCTGTGGTAGGTCCATTTGAAGAGTGACGACTCTCCATAGCCATTTCAAATTCAATTTGTCCCACACTGAGAGATAAATATTTTACTTAAGTTTGACTCCTCACTTAAGTATTGCAATGTTGAAAGGTCTCATAAAATATGTACATAGCTCTAAATGTGCCTCTTGTGTTTTGAATAGACAAGGACATAGCTGGTTGATAACGAAAGAACCCTCAGATAATTAGCCTTTCTTGAAGATCAGCATGGAGATTTCACAATATATCCTTCTATTGTGGCAAGCATGGCTTATTATAATGATTAGTTGCAATGCAAAAGGAATCAAAACCATATGTCTAGGGAGATTCTCAATCATCCAGGTCATGGTTGTCCCAAAAGTGCTTTTTCAAGAGAAAATTTGACTTCTTTGTTTTTCCTTGAAGAAGTTTTGCTTCTCATCCAAGAAGTTTCTTCAATTGCCTCTTGAAAAAGCACTTTTGGGACAATCAAACCCATAGGCTCTCCTATATTGCTGAGGAAACTCTGAGCATGTCCAAAGATGAGTAGTGATCAATGTTGCTGTCATCCATCTTGCATAGTTTATATGCCAGCATATATTGAGAAAGTACAGATTAAAAATGTATAATAGTGGCATTACTAGTACAACAGTGTCCATTTGAAGGCTCCAAACATGACCCACAGATTTCTAAAACCCACCAGGCCACTGTTCTCTGGTCTCCTCAGAGAGAACTTCCCTGATCTTGAGAGGAATTTCAAAATGCCACCCTCAGTCTGCCATTGCTTCCTCAGAAATTCTCATTGTACTTTCAATCTATTGTGTTTCTGCTTTATGTTATGGTTTGGTTATCTGACTTGAGTGCTAGACTATAAGCATAATTTTCTACATAACATATTATTACATAAATATATCCTGTTTATTTCTAATCAAGAAACACATCATACTTAAAGCTCCTATATCTAACCTCCAAAAATCCAGCTCTATAGTAAGTAACCCTTTATTGCCATTTAGTAGTCATCTGGAGTAGGGAGACACATAGATATATGTCTTAATAATATTAGAATATAGAATAGTGAAGCATTTCAACCTTCAAATCTAACAGCAAACTCTGTGTTTTCTCTCTCTTTCTCCATCTTTCTCTAGCCACAGAACATTCTACAATATTTCCTTTTTAAGGTACAAATTGTTAAGACAAGTTTTCTTTTAAAAAAGAAATCATTTCTGAGAGATATATATTCATTTTTATTTTTGCACTTGAAATCTCATTGAAATCTCATTGAAATCTCATTTTAAAAATATGTGTTATTTTGAGTTCTGCTTATAGACTTTGGGGGAGACTCCATCCAGAGATTTACTGGAATTAAAATCTAGCAGAAGTCCTCTTGCTACCATATGTTGGAAGTCTAGAAAGTATCCAGCCAAACTGTTCAGCTAAGTCAGAATTATGTTCAACCTCTAATTAAGTCTATTCTCTAAAAGCTATGAATTGCATTCATAAGCCTTTCCAGTTGTACTTTAAAACTGAATTGTTCATGCATTTCATATTCTCCTTTTCCTGAATCTAGCATTTTCTCCTGACCTTCCCTGAACATAAAATCTATAGGCCTTAGACTAAATGCAGTTCTCTCACACTGAATGTTCTCAATCACCTGGTAACATCAGAGAGGCTGCAGAGTGATTTTCAAAGGCATGCATCTTTAGCCATTTCCTGAGTGTTTGCTTAGACAAGCATTTTGCAGCATTTCAGGTTGTTCTACAATGAACACAACAATTTAGGCAATGATGTTTATGCACATAAATGAAAGCCCAGCACATTCCTTTGTTGTAGTTCTTATTAGTGTACTTTTTATCATAAAGTATCCCACAAATGGATTTTGAATTGAAATATAAACATTACTTTAAAAAAATGCTTTCCAAAGTGTTGATATGAAGTCATACCAGGTTATGAGTTTGGGGAGTTTAAATCTTGATTCTGGATCTTCCTAGTCCATCACAATATATTTTGAGAACTCTATCTATTTGGTGATATATGACAGAATAACTTAACGCTTAGTATAACTAATATATAACTAATTGCCTGATAAAATTATAGGGTTGCATGCTCAAGCTAATGTTATGCTGGCAAAGCACAGTTGCATAAAACAAGCAGATTTTCTACAGATGTACGACTTCCCTGGTTGTTTTGGGGAGAAATTTGGCACAAATTCAGCAAAGCACTTACACCTATATGGAATTAAAAATTTTGTACTGTTTATCACTCAAAGTGGCCATTCATACAAAAACATCTATTCTCAATATTTTAACAGCTCAGTCTACCACCTCTGAAGGTCACACAAGAATAACAAAAGCAACAACAACCAATAAATAAAAGAGCAGTGCTTAACAGTGACAAAACAATGTCACTCAAAGACATGAGAAAAAGGACATATAACTTGATTTACAAAAAAGGAAATAATAGAAAGAAATTCCAGTCATATAGATCTATTTCTTTCTTGAATTCCAATTATAGGTTATTTCCCACAGCATTAACTAGACATATAAGGAAGTGCATTTCCAAAACCATACATACAGATCACATAGGCTATATTCCAAACAGGAAGATGAAAGACAGTTGCACATTTTAAATTAATGCATTAGTATATAATAATAAAAAGAAAAATAAAGCAGAAAACAAAACCAATGATAACAGGTAGAACAAATAGCCTTACAATGAAGTGGTGGATAACTTGTACTTTTTAGAATCAATTATCAACAGTAAGGGAACAAGCAGTCAAGAAATACACTACAAACTAGCACTCGGTAGAGAAACCATCAATGTCCTATCTCTGGCCTCATCCTTGTTCACACCCAGTCAGACAGAGACAGAGTTCGAGACTTTATAGGACCTGGTTTTAAAAAAAAACCAGCAATAGGCAAGGCAGGTATACAGATGCATATAGCCTCAAAGAGTCCCAAATCATTGACAGGCAAAATCTCAGTAAGCAAAAGTTCCAAGCAACAGGCAGAAGCATTGTCAGGGCACATTCCAGAGGTTGTAATGCCATTGTAGGTTGTCAACGAATCCAGGTTCAAAAGCACAGACTTTCCACAGTCAAGCATTCATGATGCAGCAAAGGTCCTGGATAATCACAGGTCTCCACAGGCAGGTGACCTAGTGATATTACATACATTACATTATGACATCATTGCATAAAGAATACAGAATGATGTCATGATATATATTATGCTACTTGTGTTGTGGCTTCTACTGGAAGCCCTTCTTTCTGTTCAAGTCCAAAAAGAATTTATTGCTGGAGTCCCCAATTATTCAATTATTATTGAAGAGCCTCAGTGGCGCAGTGGTTAGAGTACAGTACTGCAAACTACTTCTACTGCAGGCAGCTGCCTGCAATTTGGCAGATCAAATCTCACCAGGTTCAAGGTTGACTCAGCCTTCCATCCTTCCAAGGTCAGTGAATGAGGACCCAAATTATTGGGGGAAATATGCTAACTCTGTAAACTGCTTAGAGAGGGCTGTAAAGCACTATAAAGTGGTATATAAGTCTAAGTGCTATTGCTATTTAATTGGTGAACACAATTTTGAATGTTGAGAAAACAATATGTTTTTTTCCCACAAAAAACACTGTCATATATTGTGTGTGGCTGAGACAAAATAATCATTTAATAAAAGATAAGTTGCAAAGGTTGCTTACCATCAGCTTCTCTGACTTTCCACTTTTACCTTTGTCCCTTCTAAGCAGTTAGCTACGGTTCAAAACAAAGCACTGGCCTGTAGGTCCAAATTTAAAATAAAAATAAAAATCTGAGAGTATCTTTGGAAACATCTTGCAAATCAAATGCCTGAGGATGGATTTTTGCTTTGTAACACAAGAGCTTTCTATTTAACATTTCTCAGGTTTTTTTAAAAATTAAAATAACTTTTTAAACACCCATGTTTAGGGTTTTAGCTTGCTCCAAAACTTCAAGTCCATAGTTATGGGAAAGAGGGACTCTCCCAACAGGTTTGTGAGGTAGCACAGACAAAGTGAATGTGACTAACCCAGAGCCACTAAATAAGCTTTTGTGGTTGAAGAAAGAGTTGAAAATTCGATTTTCCTGATACTGACTCAACATTGTAATATTTATACTGTTTATCAAATCAGATGCAACATGATGACATTCTTTGAAAATGTGATGGCATCCACAAGGAGAGACAAGAATCATGATAATAGATTACTGATCCAGCAAATGTGATTCTGCAGTTATACTGGGGAAAAAATCCTCCTTGCTATTATTTACATTTTATGTCATTACTTTTCTGTCCAATGCAATTGCCAGCAAGTTCTCACGGGTTTGTATTGTTTGTTTTTTGTTTTGTTCCAAGTAAAGCTGTCGTTGGCAATTAATGAGGATTCTGTCAATGCCAAAGGTGTTCAAGTGATGCTCCAGATGTTTTCAAACTGCACCCAAGGTTTCTATGACTATTGGGACTACTTTTGCTTTCTTGTTCCACAGTTGTTTGATTTCTATTTGTCAGCTTTTATATTTTGTGATTTTCTCCAGTTCTTTCTTTTCTATTCTGCTGCCTCCAGGTATTGCAATATTCACTATCCAGACATTGTTCTCTTTCTTATCAGCAACTAGGTCTGGGGTCCTGTGTGGCAGATGCTTATCTTTTGAATTCTAAAATCCCAGAGCACTTGGCTTCTTCATTTTCTATTACTTTGTCTATTTTATGGTCCCATCAGTTTTTGCTTGCAGGCAAATAGTATTTCTTGCAGATCTTCCAATGCTCCGTTATTGTTATTTTGTCATGTCATTGTTTGTAATGGGTCTGTGTGATCTTCTGGCAGCAGTTAACTACTGTTAGATAGTAGATAGTCTACTTTGTCTTCAGTTTCTTTGCAGAAATGGCATTTGTCCTCTGTTGCTATTTTATCAGACAGTCATGATAGTACAGTGGTTGGAATGCAGTACTGCAGGCTAACTCACTGCTCACTGCCAGGAGTTCAATTCTGAATGGCTCAAGATTGACTCAGCCTTGCAGCCTTCCAAAGTCAGTAAAATGAGGACCCAGATTGTTGGGGGCAATATGCTGACTCTGAAAAGTGCTTAGAGAGGGCTCTAAAGCACTATGAAGAAGTGCGTAAGTCTAAGTGTTATGGCTATTGCTATCAATTCTTGCTTTCCTTGCATTTGCTCTTTAGACTTAGTATTGTACAACATTCATTAAATTTTCATGGTGTACTATCTTCAGTGCACCCTCTTGCCTGTCCTCAGATACTTGTGAATGCCCTTTTTAATTCTCAACTGCCTAGTATATATTCAACATTTCACAGCCATCAATGTTCAGGCAAATGTTATTTCTTATAGATATTCCAATATATTATTATTATGGTTGTAACACAGCCAGCCAGATGTTTAGACTGGTTTTGGTTTTTATGATTATTATTTTGAATTTTTAAAAAACTATGTTCACTGCCATGAGTTGTCTCAGCAGGATAGGAGACCATATAAATTGAATAAACTAAGAATACAAAAAGAAATGAGTAAAATAAGCTATTTTAACAAGTTCACAGAAAGTGGCCCAACGATGTAATGAGAAATTGCATTTCCTTAGGGACTAAGCATACCCAAGAAGGAAAAGCTAAAAGGAATATGAAAGTCCTTTATTGCAAAGCACTACATGATTCATACCGAACTTCAGCTAAACCTCATTTATCTAAATGGTTTGAGAGAGACTGCCAACTAATGTTAGATAAATTGGAGTACTAAGTACAGAATAAATTTAGATTTGGTTGGTGAGGGAATTTGATATTAATTGGGAAAAATGCATACAAAGGTTTATTTTTATTTCTGAATTACAAGAATGCAACACAACATGCTTCTTCCTCTTACAGACATGACTCTGAGAGTCCTCCAGTGTATTGCTCTGAAGACTGTTCCATTTGGATATGTTTAGGTTTGTAAAGTCCATCATAATGTTGAAGGCTTGTCCAAGGTTTCTTACATGTTGTCAGCCTTCCCTGGTAAACCAGACAGGAAACAATGCCAAATGAGCTAATTCTACTTTATCTAAGGCTACATTAACACAATCTTGCAAGTCTGCTAGTACAAATTTCATCAGTCTGGAACCCACATCACGTATCTGATATTAACACAGTTGAGAAAGTCCAGAAATATTTCACAAGATGAGTTCTACACTCCTCTACTCGTTGCAGAATACCTTATGCCACCAGACTTGAAATTCTAGACCTAGAAAATCTAGAACTATGCCACCTTCAGTCCGATCTAAGTATAGTATATAAAATCATACATTGCAATGTCCTTCTGGTCAATGAATACTTCAGCTTCAACCATAACAATACAAGAGCACACAATAGATACAAACTCAAGGTTAACCGCACCAAATTTGATTGCAGGAAATACGACTTCAGCAGCAGAGTGGTCAATGTCTGGAATACTCTACCTGACTCTGTGGTTTCTTCCCCAAACCCCAAAAACTTTAACCTTAGACTGTCTACTATTGACCTCACCCCTTTCCTAAGAGGTCTGTACGGGGCATGCATAAGTGCACTAACATGCCTACCGTCCCTGTCCTATTGTTTCTTTTATTTTTCTTATATGTATTCATTTCATGTATTCACAGCTATGTTTATCCTTATACTTATTATCTTGTAAGCGATTGACTAAATAAATAAAATAATATATACAAAACAATATATATATAGATTTTTATATATAAAAATCTCCCACTGTCTCTTTTACACTCTGAGAAATTAGGGATGTTCTTTCTGAGTTTCTTTGCCCATTATGCAGCTGCAAGCTGTGTCCTCCCTTATCTGATCATTCCCTAGGCAACATCTCTTCCCCCTGTCTTCCAAAATCATACATACATACATACATACATACATACATACATACATACTACTTCCAAACCTGCTTTCATGCCATAATCTGTAAAAAAAAACAAGAACTGTAACATCTCCATGCTATGGATTTGGTTTTATATGTTGCAGATTCTAATTTTCTCGGCATGCTACTTTCCACCTATTAAAAATCCTGTACATTCTGCTCCTCCTCCTGCTCCTCCTCTCCCTGCTGCTGCTGCTCTTCCTCCTCTTCCTCCTCCTGCTCCTCCTCCTCTTGCTCCCCCTCCTGCTGCTCCTGCTGCTCCTCCCCTTCCCCTTCCTGCCCTCCATAGAGCAGAATTCTCAAATCCCACAGTTCAGTTTGGAATCAGGAACCTGGATAATGAGATGTCAACATTTATGGCTTATTGGCATCCTTGCAGCCAATTACCCATTAGATTTATTAGGCAATCCATTTCCCAAAGCAGGGGTGACGTTTTTGTTTTGATCTTACAATAGGAATGAGTGATTTTTCAAGCAGGCTCAGTCTGCTAACCAATTGCTCACTAAGTTACACAGGGATGCCTTTTGAAAAATTTCCTTTCTTTTTAGAGAGAAAAGAAACCCTACATTTTTGCTTGTCATCACAATGAAGCATGTATGGGCAGTTATATCATCCCAAAGTTCAGTCAATGCATTAGTGACATCATCAAACCTGGGTCCAGAAACTGGCTCATTGTTTTCAAATTTGTAAAGGATTGTTTTTTTAAAATTAATGATGACAATATTGTTGTTGTTGTGATGATGATGATGATGATTTTAAGCATTCAGTTTTCAAGTGATTAAGGCAGCTTTCTGAGAGAAGTGGTCATAAGACCATAAACTTATGCTTTCTAAGAAATTAAGGTCTTCCAAGTAGTTTGATAGGAGAAACTGTCCTTGTGTTTGGAACTGTATAGGTAGGCTCTTATGTATACATACACCTGAAAATGACTTTGTTATTTATTTTTCCATGGTCTCCACTGTTATTGGTTTTCAGAATAGTAGCTATTGAACAAATGTGTTGCTCCATATTATTATAGCATGAATTCTTGTGAACTCTTGCTTTGAATAAATATGCTGAGTGAATATATTGTGTCTAAAAAGACCCATCTTTAGCTTATTTAATAATCTGAATGCTTAGTATAGCAGTCCAAGTGTATTGCAATGCATAGCCCAATGTTTTGAGAATAGGTTTTCTGATCAGTTAGTGTAATATGTATCATGCAATAGCCTTTTAGCTCTTTGTTTACTTCTATGTAAGTATATGATGGTCCAATCCATACAGAGTCCATTCATAATTCATTATCTCGTTTAGGCATGGAGGATTACAAATTAAAGAAATAACCCTTTATTAGTAGAATTAAACAAAACAAAAATTACACAGGAGTGAACACAACGATGAGTATTCTTAACTGAATAATTGGAATGGGAATAATCTTTTATTGTTAAATAGCTATAAACAATAAAGGGTTTTCATGTTTCACATTTTTAGAGTGGTCAATTTCTACACAATTCAGGGTGATACGGAATAGCTAACAATCTTGTCTTCCAACTTTAGTCCATTCAAATACATCTTTGCTAACATACAGAAACATTTTTATATATGTATGCATGTTGTTTAGCTCACAATATACAAAACAACCCTTGTCTATCTACTCAAAAATAAGTCCCACTGGGTTCAGTCCCATGTATATAAAAGTGAAGCAACAAGCTGCATAAGTCTAATTAAACTAGTTTTGAATCTGTCCGAAGAAGAAAATAGCAATTCTTTTAGGGGAACAGATGTCTCCCCTAGTTCAATTTCCTGAAGGTTTCTAAATTTAGTTTTCGATGTTTGCACAGGACCTTGAACCATAAACTAACCATAGAAATTCTGTTTCAGTAATATGCTAAGTTAAATGTGGTTGATATTCAGTATATTGTACAATACTGGTAGTAGTTTTTGGATGCAGTTTTTAAAACTGTGGATGATTATTATATCATGTTTACTTACAGAAAGGTAGAAAAAAAAGTATTCATGGGTTGTCCAGTCTTAGTAAGCAGAAAAAATTATTATGTTGGGGTTATTGCTTATTCAATCCTGGAAGAATAGAGACTGCCCAGCTAGGAAACTACAATAATCTTCCTTTTTCAAGACCCACTGTAAATATATTTTACAGCAATTTTCTTCTATGTATAATTCATGCAGGAATCCACAAATAAGGTTCTTTTTAGTAAAAAAGCCTCTGGGAACTGTATCAGCTAAAACTTTCAATAGCTGCTACATGACCTCCAAACAGAGCCTTCTTTCAGCTGCTTGCTCAATCAAATCATCTTCTTTTCAAATCTGCCTAATATCATCTTGAATTTGGAACAAGGGAGTCACTACGCAGTTTGTATGAAAAGGAAGGTGATGGATGAACAGAAAATGGGAACATGGAGGTGAACTTTCCTTGGGTAGTTATGGCAACTGTCAGAATTATTAGATGGAGCTATTCATTTATCTTGCCACCAAATTTCAATGGTGTAATTTTTTTTGTAAGAGTAAGAAACAAGTGGGGGGGGGTTGGATTGGCATTTAACCTATGAATTGTCACTGCTGACAATTGTCACACTTCTAGAAATCTGATGAAGATGAGAAGCTAATGGAATTCTAATGAACCCCCGTCTTATGCTTAATCTATCTGTATGTATAAAGTTACTATTGCAAAAAAGAAAAACCTCACAGTGACTTGGGCTATTTAATAGGAACTAGTTAAAGATTGGCATTTGTAAAATGGAAGTCTACTCTTGAAATTGCCAACACTGCAGGTAGCTTTGTCAATCTTATTCAGCACCACGGTGGGGTGATGCTCAGCTAACCAGAGTCAGAAAGGTAAAAGCTGCGCCAGAATAATTTCTGTCTCTCTCCCTGTTTTTTTCAAAACTCACCCCAAGTGGGTTTTGTTGGTGATCTGAGGTAGACAACTTTAGCTGGAACTCATTTTCTATCCTGCTGACATAACTGTTCTACATCGGGAAGATGCTTTCTTGGCAGAAGCTGCCATTCTTCTGGTGAGACACATCATCTGTCAGAGAGAACATTAAACCATTTACAATGAAGGCCAAACCTATTAAAATGAGATCCATTTGGGGAATATTGCACACAAAAAAAGGCTGGTCTTTAACATTAAGAGCAGCAGCCTACTTCCTGCACTCAGCATTTCCATTTGAAAACAAGCCTGCTAAATGACTCTTCTGCTAGCATTCTCATTTGCATCCCTAAGAGAAGGCATACAGTCCATGCCAGGGCATTTACTGTATCTCTTGACTGCAGCCTCATCAATTTTTCTTCTTGTCAGGGAAGGAAAAAAGTTAACCAAACACATTAGTAATTCTGATTAACTGCAAATGGCTTAAGCCCAGAGGTGTCCCCATGGTGCAATTACCAGCCTCCCCCTTCACAGCAATACAAGAAGTATTAGTTTATGTTCATGTAAGGCTATGATTTTGCAATGACTCAGTTCTCAGTATCCAAATATTTGCAGCTAGACAGGCTCTCACACTAGGTGGAAAAAGCCTCCTAACTTCATGGAGCAATCCATAAAGGTGTAATCCCAAAGATTTTTTGTTTTATCGGGGAAAAAATATGAAAAAAACAGGAAAATATATATTTTTTTGTTTTTTAATGCACGATTTCACTTGAAACCATAGCACAGTCCTAACTTAATATCACAAGCAATATTTTATTTATTTATTTGATTAGTCAATTGCTTACAAGATAATAGGTATAAGTATAAACATAGTTATAAATACATGGATACATATAAGAAAATAAAAGAAACAATAGGACAGGGACAGTAGGCACTTTGGTGTGCTTATGCATGCCCCCTACAGACCTCGTAGGAAAGGGGTGAGGTCAATAGTAGACAGTCTAAGGTTAAAGCTTTTGGGGTTTGGGGAAGAAACCACAGAGTCAGGTAGAGTATTCCAGACATTGACCACTATGTTGTTGAAGTCATATTTCCTGCAATCAAGTATGGTGTGGTTAACCATGAGTTTGTATCTATTGTGTGCTCTTGTATTGTTATGGTTGAAGCTGAAGTATTCATTGACAGGTAGGACATTGCAATGTATGATTTTATATACTATGCTTAGATCGGACCGAAGACGATCTAATATTCCGAACATTTAGTTTCATTTGGAAGAAGAGAACCTGCCTGATTGCTTGGTGGCTGCCATGTTTGCTACTTCTCAAGCCCTACATTACTGCTATGAAATGAGGACCATCAAGGGAAATTGTTGAAAACAATTGCTATATCTGTATAAAATTGCTGTATAAAAGTGTAAAAGTCAGCACAGACTGAAGAAGCAGCAGCCAGAGACTGGCTGAAATTCATTGCCATTACTTCCAAGAAACAGCCAATCATACCAGAGACACATCATAGGTATAACTAGCCAAAGGAAAACCTAAAGTTCCTTTCCAGGGTGATCTGTTTCCCTTGGAAGTCTCCTTATCAGAAAATGAACCTAAATCCTGAGATGTGGACCTCGCTATATTGATGCCTGAGTCCAAAAGTTCTGCATACTCAAGAGGAGAAATCAAACTCCATTAAGCTGAGGAGAGTTTGGGAGAGTGAGGAATACCCTGTTTTCCCCAAAATATGACCTACCCTGAAAGTAAGTCCTAGCTTGATTTTTCACATATGCCCAATATAAGCCCTACCCCCCAAATAAGCCCTAATTAAGATCCCGCCCACTCAAGTGCATGGGTAAAAATTAAGCTAGGGTGGGATGTGGGGGTGGAGGTGTCTTACTACTTACCTTTGGACAGTTGTAGCCAGGCCTCGCACACCCCAACACCTGCCTTGCTGCCCCATTTCTTCTGCAGCTGGCAAGGCTGGCAAGCCTTTCCTAAAGGCCTCTGTAGCTGATAACGAAGCTCCGGATCGATACAGAGCTCAGTTATTGGCTGGAGAGGCCTTCAGGAAAGCCTTGCCAGCTGCTGAAGAAGTTCCTGAAGGCCTCTGACAGTGAAAAGGAGGCCAGGGTCAACTCTTCAAATTCAAATTCTTCAAATTCAAAGTATAGCACATACCTTAATTTGATCTTTACTCTCTTATACTCTAACCAAAGCTTAAACAGTGGATCCCTTGCCTATGTTAACCATGGCTTATTCAATTGACTCAATTTGCTAGGTTTCACAATACATCAAATAATAAACCACCTGGGATAAATAAAGACAACACGTCTGTGAAAATGCAGACAGCTAGTTTGAGATTCAATGTGCTGTTCAAACACAATCACATCATAAACTCCAGCTTGGCTTTAGACTCTGTTTTCAAATACCTGGGAGTGTCTAGCAGATGGAGTGTTTTATTGCTTCCCAGTCAGGACACAGAACCAAACATGCCTCCAAGGTAAATCTGGGGCATTGGATGAGGTGAATGAAGGAGTTGAAGCTTGAGAAATGAAAGTGAAATAGGTGGCAGTAACATTTTTTTTCTGTTCTAGGCTTACTTTTTCCTTTGTTCTTGAGGGCAGTAGGGGCATTTCCTTTTTTAAGGGATGCTGGCCAGCTTCTCAGTCAGTAAAACGATATGTGTGGGGATTTTTATATTCATGTTCCATGGCTTCTTGCAGGATGATTGCAGAGTCATCATTCCACATAGTTTTAGAATCCTCTCTGGGATTTGAGCTATCATCAACAGAGATGGATGACTTTCCAGTTGGGAATCCTTTTACAGAACTTGGACCCAGTTTAAAGAGGCCTTTTAATCATCATCTCCGTTTCATACTGAATAAATAAACAGCAAGAGTGAATGATGGGACTTTTGTGGCAAGGAATTGTTTTGGTGATGCACTAAATCATAGATGTCACCTCACAGAGATTGGTACTCATATAAGAGCAGTAATGCAAGGCATGCAGCCATAATTATTCAAAATTTACTGCTGGTTTTTTATGTGTGACCTCAATTTTGTTAGCAGAGGAATGCAACTTAATCAAGAGGCAACTCAAACTTTTTAAGTTTCATGACAAGATAAAAATATTATTATTTCTCAATAACTTAATTCTGATTTTTCTTCCTAGTAGCAGAAAATGCAAAGTACTTCTGTAGGTGCCACACACCAAATAAATAAATAAGTAGTACAAAATACCCGGTAGCTAAACATAAACAGAAAGCTTCCTTATTTTCTCATCATGTGGAAATGCAAGTGAAAGATAAACCAGTCAGACTTTTACATGGGAGAAGGCAAATTAAGAATGAAACATTTTTCCTGATTAATTTGCAATAAAATATACTCTCACAACCTATGAGAGATATCTGTCCACCGTTCCAGCTGGCCAGCCATGTGATGGCTGCTTGTTTCTTTTTTCTATTTGATGAGTTTCCATTTTCTTTTCCAAAGTCTCCAGAGACTTTGTGGTTGATGGATATACTTAATTAACAATAAAAGATGATTTTTAATTGTCCACTATGAAGGATATAAAAGGATTCTAGAGAGTCATGTAACTATTATATGGTGACTAAGCCTGTAGGGTGAATGGAGATTTTATTTTTTCATTTGACATTCCCTGCAAATCCCAGTATGTACAAGAGATAGGATATGTTCAAGCCCATGCTGATTACTTGTGATTGAAAAAATAAAGGAGGGAGGGGCAAATGAAAACATGTATATATTTAACTCCTGTAAAATATACTTGGATTTTAACATGTGTGTGTGTATCTGTGTGTGTAGACATAATAGTTTAATGCCATTATATATATTGTAATAAACATAATATTATGATATATCTATCATCTATCTATCTATCTATCTATCTATCTATCTATCTATCTATCATCTCATAATATTAGGTCTATTACAGTATATATAATGGCATTAAACTATTATGTCTAATGGCAATTCGTAATTAATAGTAACATACTTTTGAAAAAAATATTTTTTTAATAAATCTTTTTACTCTCAGAGGTTATCTAGCTTATCTTTTCTATGGTTCATATTCTTGGATTTGTTTTTGTTTTCACATTTTGTTATAAAATTGCATATTCGTGGGGAGTGGGTCTGGAATGGAAAAGAGTGAGGATAAAGGTAGAAAAATGCATATGCAATCTATTTTTCTGGATAAAGTTTTAAGGCTAACAGTTAGCTATTCGGTTCACTGGGGTCTGACTAATGCTAACTTTTGTACAGATCTACTTCATAATATATTTAATAAATGCTTTTATTATTTTATTTCAAATATATCTTTTAATGTTTAACTGTTTTTTAATGGTAGAAGACTATGTCTTTACTTGTGTTTTAATAGTATATGCCACCCAAAGATGTCTTACATAGAAATTTAATAAATAAATACATATTGTTTTTCTGCTATTATTTGAAATAGTGCATTCTGCTAAAGTAGTAGAAATTCGTTTAGATTAAATTTGTAAAACCAAAAACTGTATGACAATTCTGGGAGGTACAGAAAAAAAATACAGTAATAAAGTACAAAACAAAAAAGTAAAATACACAAGACCCATTATTTACTGTTTCCTAAGATCTACTGAGTTTGTCTATCTAAGACAAGCTCAGTAGATCTTGTTTATCTATCTATCTAAGATGCTGGGCTTGTTGATCCAAAAGGTTGGCAGTTTGGCAGTTCGAATCCCTAGTGCCGCATAATGAACTGAGCTCCCATTACTTGTCCCAGCTTCTGCCAACCTAGCAGTTCAAAAGCATGTAAAAATGCAAGTAGAAAAATAGGGATCATTTTGGTGGGAAGGTAACAGCATTCCGTGCACCTTCAGCAGTTAGTCATGCCAGCCACATGACCACGGAGACCTCTTTGGACAGTGCTGGCTCTTTGGCTTTGTAACAGAGATGAGCACTGCCCCCTAGAGCCGGAAATGACTAGCATGTATGTGCGAGGGGAACCTTTACCTTTTTATCTTTAAGATCTAAGAGAAGAGCCAAGTTTTCACAGTTTTCTTTTAAGCATGGCTAGGATAGAGGCCAGACATATCTCAAGGAGGTGGGCATTTTGGATAATAGATACAGTGATATAGAAGAAAGCGTTTTTCACTGTGGAAGTGGATACTACCTAATGGATGCAACCTAATGCTCTGCTCAATCATATAGTCTGGACAGAAGCCTCAGAAGGCAGACATTTTCTTTACATCAGGGTTTCCCTAACAGTGAAGTGTACCTCCCTTGGGAGGTGTGAAGAACTTTTTAGTTGTATATTATTACAATAAACCCATGCAGAACATAGAATACAGGTGTCAAACAGGTTGGATGTGTCACATGGAGGCCACGCCCACCCCAGCTCCACAAAGAAGAAAAACATCACAATACATCACGTGACGACAATGTGACGCTGCGAGTTTGACACTCATGACATAGAATAATAGGGTTGGAAGGGACCATGGAGATCTTCTAGTATAGGGCACCCTATACCATTCTGGAAAAACATCAAGTGATGGAGCATCCACAACTTCCAGAGGTCAGCTCTTCCACTAATAAATTGTTCTCACTGCCAGGAAATTCTCTTTAGTTCCAGGTTGGATCTCTCCTTGATAAGTTTCCATTGGTTATTTTTTTGTCCTGCCTTCAGGTGCTTTGGAAAATAGGTTGACCCCTTCTTCTCTATGACAGCCCCTCGAGTACTGGAAGACTGCTATCATAGCATCCTTCCTCCTTTTCGATAGCTTAGATAAGTTCTCTCAATCATACAATTCAGCCTCCAATTCCCTTATCATCTTTCTGGCTCTTCTCTGCACTCCTATGAGGTCTCAATATCCCTTTCCCATCGTTTCATTGTTCATTGCTCTTTGTTCTTTGTGTTAATTTTGGTGTTTGGTTTTTAAATGAAGTATGCACATTAAAGTATGAAGGCAAAAAGTTTAGGATCCCCTGCTTAGATCTATGCCATGAAGGGCTTTGTAGCTGATAACCAGCACCTTGATTTGTACCAGAAATCCAGAGGTGGCATTCAGCAGGTTCTGACCAGTTCTGGAGAACTGGTAGCAGAAATTTTGAATAGTTCGGAAAACCAAACTACCTCTGACTGGAGATTTTACAGTATCTTTCCCCTGCCATGCCCACCAAGCCACGCCCACAGAACCAGTAGTAAAATTTTTGAATCCCACCGCTGGTAGTAGTACAGCTCAGGAAAGCGAAGAGTTATGAGGCAGGCCATACCGCTGGGTGCTGCTGTATTTTATGTGGTTTTCAAAGGTAGCCCCTTTCTTGTAATACATATGTGTCAATATAATGTTATTTTTTCACAGTATGCCTAAAATATATGTACTTTATGAAACCAAAACCACTACTTTTTCATTATGATCGTCTAACATCTCTTTGATCAGCTACAAATTTGGATTGGTTTTTGATTTAAAATGAAATTGCAATTTGCAATATACATTTAGATACAATAAGTATTATTATCAATAGAATATAGCCTGATTGTTAACCATCATATTTAAGGGGCACAGTATTTGCTTCTAAAGTTGATAAATAATTTTCTCCTGCTTCTTCTTGGTATCCTGTACTATTCAATCAGAAAATATCTTGCCCATTTCTTATACCTATATATTTGCTTTTGCTAATTTTTGGAAATACATTATTTCTTCCAGTTTTAGATTCTACTGTCAGCTGTCCAACTAGTGAACCCAAAACAAGAAAACACTCTCAGGAGAACTGAATTCCCAAAAGTAAAACTTTATTGGATACACCATATTGCTACTGAAGAAACAAAATCAACTCTGGTTTTCCCATGCAATTGCTTGCCTAAACAATAGTTTCCTCTTCTTTCCACCCCTGAGTGATCACATTGTCCAATTATGAGATGTCCTCTTGTTATGAGAACCAGTCCATCTTTCTCTCAAGCACCTGCAGTGATGACCTTGATGGTTTCCATACTCTCATGATCTCCACATACATTCTCGGCATTCTATTTCCCCCTTTCCTCTCCCCAGTTCTTTGGCAAGTTGAAGAGCATTAGGGTTTGAAAGAAACAAAGAAATTCAATCTTGACATTTACCCTATGTGTGCAACTGTTCTTAGGGGTGGATTGCATTAGTGTTTTACATTTTATTATTATACAGTATCTTCCTAATAAAGTAGTGACTAATTCCAAACTTCTACCATTAAACTAGGCTCCTATTCTTTTCCTGCAGAACGATATGTATTTTAAGTAGAAGAATATTCACTATGATAATTCTGCAAGGCAATCAAAGAGAATGCCAACTAAAGGGTAATGTTATCATGCTGTGGCTATCTAAGGACAGATGTCTCATTTTCATTTCATTTCTCCTTTCCCTTTCTGTTTTTCTCAATATCTTCCTTTGATATAGGTTAAATTCCAAAATGACTGTTTTAAGAGACATATAGGATTTGTCAATTATGCCAAACCAAAAGTAAGCTAAGAATGTCAATAAATAATTCCAGTCAAGTTCTTAGAATGGTGAACTTGCTTCAGATAATAGAAAGAATTAATGGTTATCTTTCAGGGCCGTGTGTCATACCAGAAGTGGTTTTAAAATTACAATAGCACATTCAAAATGAAAGGATGAAAGACAAAATTACCCTTTGAATAAAATGCTACTGAATACAATATCGAATCAAATGCCAAATATAAAAAAGGTCAGGTATGTTACATCTGATATTAGATGAGAGTTAGTTGAAAGTTGGGCACTGTATAAAAGCAATAAATAAATAATAAATAAATTCAGATCTTCCAAGATGGCCTGTGATATGTGATACTCAAAACAGCAAACTGGTCATGACCTTCCAAAATATTTAAAGCACAATTAAGAATTTGATATCTTTTAATACCCCTGAATATTTGCTGACTTCAGTAATTGCCCTGCCTAGTATTAAAACACCTCTGCTTATTTATCTCTATATCTATAGCTTTATCGTCCATTCTTCCAGTTTGGGGAGATGCTTTTGGAGTTGTTTTGTGTCCCTTGTTATGAAAATCAAACTTGGCTTTGGCAGCCAACATCCCTAATTTGCTGGTAACCTACTTCAATTTCAATTCCCTTTTCAAATTCCATGTTGCTCATGGGAGCAAGAACAACATGGATTTCAAAAAAAGTCTTTCTAATGCTATTCTGGGCTACATACAGATTATGGGCATCTGCAAGGAGGATTTGCCACCTTCTGCTATAATGAGTTAATTAAGATGGAGTCTCTTTGGCACTCTGTTCTCCACATCTCTGAACATCTTTCTGAGGTAGACATACTATTTGCACTTTTCTAGTTTTCCCAAAATCTCTCATACTCTAAATGGTATTATTAACTCACTGCCAATTCATCCATGTAGCTTTCTGCAAATGTAGTTCTGTGGTGGGAAGAAGGAATAACCCTGAGGAACAGGAGGGAGAAATGATACCAAGGCAGTGATCTGATAAAAGAAATCTGAGTCTAGGGCAGAACTGAAATTTAAGTGTCTCAGACAAGACTCTCTCTCCCAGTTACAGTTCTGGCCCGGACTCAGTTTCCTTTTATTCAACTGTGGTCTTAGCAGCAGCTTTTCCTCCTATTCCTGGAGATTATTCTTCCCTTTACAAGTTCAAATTCTTTACTGACATTCTTCAACAAACGCTTAAAGGATGATTGTGGTTAAATCAGTTTTACCATGGCTTTTTAAGCTGCATGAAATGCAGCCTATGTTTTCATACCAGCCTTTCTTTTCCATTGCTCAAGCACTGAAGACCTTCCATTGAAGGCTGTTAAGATTCACACATGTTTTAACCACATTTGCACTGTCAACGTTTCAGAAGTCTTACAAAGAAATCTTAGAACAGGAATCTCACACTTTAATAACTAGGGATAGTTTAAGCATCCATTTTAGGTGTCACAATTTCTGTTAAACATTATTTAGGAGTCAGCAATCAATTCTCTCTAGGGAAGACTTTAAAAGGAGGAAAAAAAGAACCCTTATAGACTTCCTTCTATAGGCAGCACATATTACAAAATTTGTTTAGCACTCATAGCATTCACTAATTGGGCAAAACCACTGAGAACCACCTATGCTAATAAAATGCATAGGTAATGCTGGTCTATGGCTATATAACACCCCTAGGCTGCTATAACTGGGTTCAGGACAACTCACCAAGGTCAATTTTACACAGCCAACTTACTGCACCCAACTTGTTATGGTCAATTCATAACAAGTTGGTGTGCATAAGCGCACAATTGTGCCTACCATCCCTGTCCTATTGTCCCCAATTATTAGTTCCTATTTCTTATGTTTAAACTTATGTTTATTCTTATTTCTATTGTACTGTAAGCTTTTGATAAATAAAATAAATAAAATAAATAAAATTCACCCCAAGACAACTCACCACAGAAAAACTTGCCATGGGACAGTTCAACATTTTATTAACTCATTTCATTCAGTTATTTTTACTATTTGTGACCCTGTTTTCATAAAAATTAATGTAACTCTTGTATTTCTGGATTGGCTTTCTTTATTTTATTATTATTGGCTATGGTTCCACCCAAATTAATTTAACTTTTGTATGTGAGCTGGCTGTGGTGAGTTGTAAATGGTAGTGCCACCTCCTGCCAATATAGAATTTTGTATTTTTAGAATGATTCAGAAAGAGGTATGGTGTTGGTGCTTCTAAGCTTTGGCACTCTAGATCATTGCCTACTAAGTCTTACCCTACAGCCACTCATACCAACAATAGTGATAATGTAGCATATTTCAGTTTATAGAAAGACTATAGGTAGTCTGTACTTATGACCATTCATTTAATGACAGTTTGAAGTTATGACAGTACTGAAAAAAGTGACTTATAGCCAGTCATCACACTTCTGACATGAGGACTGTTCCTGCAGTCATGTGATTATGCTTGGGCAGCCATTGCAGATTTATATTGATAGCAACACCCCACAGTTATGTGACCAGCATTTGAAACTTTCTCAGCCAGCTTCCGATAAGCAAAGTTAGTTGAGAAGCCAATAGGAGTTTGCAACTTACACTTACATGATGTCTCATTTAATGCCAGTTTCGTTTGGTGATGGGGTTGCCAGTCCCAGTTAGGTCCATTAACATACAACTTTTCTTTTAAAGAATATGATCATTACAGCTCTCTTAACTTCCCCACCTCTCAATTTTACTCATATGGTCTTTAATATGTGTATCTGCTTGTGGGAAGTGACTCATTATGAATATCTTGTTAATTTGAATTTTAAATGTCTCTTATCTTAACTCAGGCAGACAAAGCCTGCTTATTTCTCAAGCTGACCAGGGATAAATGCAGTTTATTTTTCAGTTTGGACAGAATTTATTAAACCTTAACTCCCTGTATGTAAAGGGGGAAGAAAAGAAGCAAGCAATTGGCATTTAGCTTCTGTCTTATTTTAGAATAAAATATACATTACATTAAATGTACAATTTACAGGAGCTTCTAAGTTAACTAAATATTAGTTACATGTATAACCCTGATTTCTCAATAGCTACATTGCATATGGAGGAAAATCTTAAGCTTCCTTTCTTTTCTACAGCTCTATTAAAAACAGACAAAAACCTTAAGAAAGCTTTACTACAATTATCAACATCAACAAAGCTAAAGTGAATGCCAGTAAGTGTTGTGTTTCTTATCATTATTTGCATATGGAGTGTTTTTTCACAAGATTTTGGCAGAAAGGGGATAACATGTATTGCTGTTCCAGCAAAAATCAGTCTTAGTATGAATTATAATAATTTTTTAAACAATGTGATTAGGATCTTATACAAGCAGATGGTACAACAAGATGCATCTTATTTCATAACACACTTCCAGCTGCGCCCTCCTCTTCATTCCACCCACCTCAAATTCCCAGAGTTCTTTGTTATGTCATAATCATCATGCCTGCTATTGCTGGGTTATATTTTCCCTACTCCTATCACCTCCCCAATTTTCTGACTTGCATAGATGCACACCAGAAGTGGTACCCAGCAGGTTCTGACCAGTTCTGGAGAACTGGTAGTGGAAATTTTGAGTAGTTCAGAGAACTAGCAAATACCACCTCTGACTGACTGCAGATTTTACAGTATCCTTCCCCTACCACGCCCACCAACCCATGCCCACAGAAGCGGTAGTAAAAAAAATTGAATCCCACCACTGATACACACAGTGTATGACAACTTGAGACTTCTTTTGACTATGCTGGTATCTCCTACTGTAGTGTTTCTCAAACTTCATGGTTTGAAGATGGAATGGGATGTTTAGGTGCCCACCTTTGCTGCACCCCCATCTCTCCTAACCACTCATCTCACCTGATTCACAGCCAGTTTTCCTCCCCTGCTGATGCTCCCCTGGCCATTCTCTATGGACCCCTGGCCCTCTGGCCCTCACCCTTCATCCCTGACAATTTATCCAGGCCTGTTTGACCCAGGCCTTTGGCTGCATATGAACAAGAAGCCACCAGCCAATGGGGGCAGGTGTCAGTGAGTGATCTGCCCAGGTTATAGCAAGGCAGCACACCATTGTGGGGGCCATCAGGGAGGGTGCACCAGGCAACTGTCAATGGTGGCATGCAGAGGCCATTGTGTATGTGTGGGGGGCACTTGGGAGAGGTTCCAGGCAATTGGCAGAAGCGATTCCAGGGTGGCCATGGGAGGGTACTCCAGGCAACTGGCGGCAGTGGTGGTGGCATGTAGAAGCAATCTCAGGGGGTGGGGGTGTGGAAAAGCAGCAGAGGCTTTTGAGCAATAACTACAGGCTGGAAGCTTTAGATTCAGCTTTGGACTTGTCTTCTGGAGACAAAACTGATTTAGGAGAGCTTTCCTACCATGAAAATGGGGCAAGCTATTGCTGCTGCATTTGGGGATCTGTGTCGCATCCGTGCTGCTGAGGTAGAGCAAAGTAACAGGCAGGCAGGCAGGGCAGGCTTTGGCCTAATTTTCTACCCAGAAACAATTCAGAGGCTTCATTTAGATTGCCCTCCCTACACGACTTGCATGCACTGCAGGGGGAGTAAAATGCAGATACTTATCTGCTCCAGGGAAGCATACTTCCGCCAGTTGCCTGGCACACTCCCCCATGTCTCCCCACAATCGCTTCTGCATGCCATCACCACCAGTTGCCTGGCATTCCCCTACCTCCACAACTGCTTCTGCATGCCACCACTGCCAGTTGCCTGGTGCACCCCCACACAAACAGCCTGCGATGGCTTCTGCATGTCACCACTACCAGTTGCCAGGCATACCCCCCTTAATGGCTCCTGCAATGGTGCTCTGCCCCCTTCTATAGCCTGCCACTGATCGCTCAGTGTTACCTGCCCCCATTGGCTGGTGGCTTCTTGTCCTGAGCAGCCAAAGGTCCAACTCAAACAGTGTCTGGGTGAATGGGCAGGGCCAGAGAGCCAGGAGACCCTTGGTCATGGATAATCACCAGGGGGAGGACAGCGGAGGAGGAAAGCTGGCTGGGAATCAGTTGAGGAAGGTTGCTGGGGACAAAGGGGGTGCAGCCAGCAGTGGGGGTGTGGCCAACAATGTCCTAAACCCATTTGAAGATGTGTGGACTTCAGCTCCCAGAATTCTCCAGCCAGCATAGCTGATAGATGAATGGGTACATTGCAAACAAACTCTGCACACCCACTAAAAAGCATAGTATAAGTCCCTTTTGATATTATATTAGGATCAAAGATCTTTGCTGCTATGGAATTACTTATAAAGAGGCACTTTCCCTAGATTTGTGACTTATGATTTGTGTATCCATTGCTGAAAATGAGCTGCCACACTGAAACCGTTTGATCTTCCTAGCATGCTAAATCCTAAAATAATAGTAATGGAATTAAAAGGCACCACAGGTGTTATGCCTATAAACTGGGACAAGAAATGCTATGTTTTAAATCAGGAATATAGTTTGAAGCCTCTTTTTAAAATGTATTTTAAATATGCACGTAAAATGTTTTTAAAATAAACTGGCAAAAGGTATGAATGCGATGAGGATACAGTTGTAAGCTTACGTATTATGCACATGACTCCTTTCCCCTGCTGTATTTTCTTGCTGCCTTCTAATATAGAAAGTGACAATTCATGGTCTCAAGACTAGAAGAATTTTAATAATGATCAATTATTTTAATTCTCCAGTTATGAGCAGCAAGTATTATTCTGTCAATCCAAAGATAGTTTATTAGCAATAAGTCTTCCCAATATCAATTCTCCAAGTAATTAAATAGAGTATTGCTTTCAAGACCTGAAAACATTTCTGTAATGAATGTGGTAGATCCCATTCCAAGAGATTCAGGCATTGAGCTGAAATAAAACCAGGTTAGAAGTCAGTGGTGGGATTCAATTTTTTTTACTACCAGTTCTGTGGGTATGGCTTGATGGGTGTGGCAGGAAAAAGATACTGCAAAATCCCATTCCCTCCCCACCCCATTAACCGGATTTTCCAGCTCCATTCTCCTGTGCAGGACAACAAAAGAAGACCCAGCCAATCAGCTGGGACTTGGAGGCAGAGAATAGATGGTGGTGGGGCCAGTCAGAGGTGGTATTCCGAACTATTCAAACTTTCTGCTACCGGTTCTCCGAACTACTCAAAATTTCCGCTACCGGTTCTTCAGAACTGGTCAGAACCTGTTGAATACCACCTCTGTTAGAAATATCATAACCTCACCCCTAAAAAGAATAAACTCTTTCCCCATTTCAGGGAGACTTCTGGAAGGAGAGGGAGTCATTCCATTTTTGCTCTTTCTTTTTTTCCATGGGAGTCCTTCCCATGGGGCTGAATGAAAGTTTAAAAACAGAAGCCCCAACTCATACAGATGAATCTATATGATTTTATTTGAATTTATGTGCTTTTGGTGGAGTTTGTGATTTGAGTTCAGTGACTTTGCATTGTTTTTGTAGAAGTTCTGAGTTGAGGAAGCAGCTGGTAGAGGAAAGAAGCTTTTCAGAAGTAAATGTTCACATCTACTACCTTTTTTCTTTTTCTCCTTTTATGCCTTTCAACTTCCTTCACTTCTTTGTCCTTAATATATATTGGAAATGGCTTGAACTCTTAAACAATCCAGGATTCTTTTGGTTGCCCTTCACATATGCCTTTCTGACAACCAAGTTATTGAAGGAAGGAGGATTGTCACATGACTCTTCCCGAGAATTTCAGGATAGACAGGGATTTCTCAAGTGTTAAGTGATCGATGGCAGTGGAAAAATTCAACCAGCTTTTTGGATTATTATGTTTGGCAAAGAAATTATAGTTGGGGTTAGATTTTATTGGGCTTTATGTTTAAATTTAGTGTGAAAAGTGGATTTAGAGGAAAATGGATAAAGAATATACTTTTATTGACACAATAAAAAGACCCTTGGTGGTGCAGGCTGTTAAACGCCTAGCACTTAATTCCAGCTGCCTGCAATTAGTGCAGGCTCGAATCCCACCAGGCTCAAGGTTGACTCAGCCTTCCATCCTCTCGGGGTAGGTAAATTGAGGACTCAAGATTGTTGGGGGCAATAAGCTGACTTTGTAAAAATGCCGCTTAGCATTCAAAAGCAGGCATATACAATGGAATGAAGGCTATTGCTGAGCATATTGGGTTGTGCTCCAAAAATTGTAAGCTGCCCTGAGTCTCCGGAGAAGGGCAGCATATAAATATGAATTAAAATAATAATAATAATAATAATTACCATAATTCCAGTACAAATATTTGCCCTAATCTGTATTGAAGCATTCATGCCTAACTGTTACATGAACCAAAATGTACAACTGTCACAAAATCTCAACCTAACATTCATCTATATACTCAATTTAACCAAAAATCTGAATGGTCTATTTCACTGCAAAATTCACCCAACTGGCAAATTATTAATGTGCTCTAACCCAAATATACATACACAATAACAGCTACAACATAAACCTAAGAGTATGATTAACATAAAATTTCATCTCTATGCTAGCTCTCACACTACCCTTAACAGCAGATTGACCTAGCCCCTAATCCAACACTTCTCTCTTCAAGTTAGTTTTCCTACCATGTTTCCCCAATAAGACCAGGACTTATTTTCTTTTAGACTTGAAAATAAGCACTTGGTCCTATTTCTGGAGAGGTCTTATTTATTGAGGTGCAGGAGGCGGCAAGCGTGGTCACCTCATGGCTGCTCAGCCCCTTAATCATGGCCTGTGGGTCAGCTGAGCACATGCTTCCCTTAATCTTTCAGAATTGCCTGCCGATTGCCCCTTTCTCAAGCAGCAGCAGCCAGGTAGATGTGAGGTGGGGGGGAGCCAATTCTGATGGGCCACATGGCTTTCTGCCTCGTTGTAGCAGCAGCTTGAGCAACACCCAAGCTCCAGGCCTGGCGGAGTGCAAACCATGGTTGTTGCCTGCTCCAGAGCTACAAGGTAAGCTGCAGAAGACAGGGACTCTTGGCTATGAGGTTGCCTACCACTGTGGCCAGGGCTGGGTCTAGCAAGAGTATGCCAGAAACATCTCCAGGAACCTGAAGAGATAGAACTCCTGGCCCTCATTGGCTCAGCTGATCTGTGGGCCACGGTTAAGGGGCCGGGCAGCCATGAGGTGACCAGGGAAGGGAAGAGCTGCCTCCTATGCTGGCCATGCCCACCTCTTCACTAGGGTTTATTTTTGAGGTAGGGCTTATATTAGGCCCATTCAAAAAAAAAAACCAGGCTACGACTTATTTTCGGGGTAGGTTGTATATTTGGGAAACATGGTAGATGGTTTAGAGATGATTTTTATCATGGGTGGGATGCTACCGGTTCGGCCCAGTTCTATAGAACCGGTAGTTATGAAGAGCAGCTGACATCAAACTGGTTTGATGTTTGGCCCACCCACCTGCCCGGGCTCTAGGCTGTCTTTTATTCCCTGCTTTTCCCTCCTCAGCTGCTTTGTGTGGCACAGCTGAGGTTGAAAAAGCAGGAAACAAGAGGATTTTCAAATGCTGCGCACCCGCATGCAGCACTTGTCATCTGTCCAGGCAACACAGCTGATTTCTTGCAAATGCTGTACACAGCATAGTTCAGAGAACTGGCAAATCGCTCCACTGGAATTGCTCCACTGAACCCTAACCCACCCAGTCACATGACCACCAAGTCATGCCCAGTCAGCAAGCCACACCAACCCAGTCACATGACCAAGCTACGCCCACAAATTAAGCCACACCCACAGAACTGGTTGTTAAGAAATTTGAATCCCACCCCTGATTTTTACACACCTATGTTAAATTAATATAAGAAGGTTGTGGTTCCCTGTTTGTCCCCCATATAATGTTTTCTTCTTTCCATTGGCTCTTTAAAAGTTTCTGTTTTATTTTACACTAGTGATCTCGGGTATAGCTAAAAATAAAGACTTAGCATCCATCATGCTAAAGTGAAAATTACGATTTTTGGAAAACAGCCAAAGTAGGTCATAATGGCTTGTTCAAAGATATTTCATAGAACTGTATACACGATTTAGAAATTGGACATGTGTTTTTAATGAGACAATGCCCTGCATGCTTATGAAGATTGCATTAGAGTAGCATCAAAGAAAATAGAGCTTATTTTACATTTGTATTATATGAAAGGGAGTAGCTTGTTGAGCCAATTTCAAACTCCTGCTAGAACAAGGATTTATTTCAATGCTCAGAGCAGAAATCTGTGATTTGCAAATCATTGTATTATGGCTCCTGGAATTTTACAGAAATATTTTTTTGTCAATGATGATTGGTGCTTCCATAAGGAGCTCCTGCTTTCTTTGTTCATGCTGAGCTCAGCCTCCTCTCACCAATCCTTTGCGTTCATAAATTTGATTAAATATAATAAACATCTCACAGAGGGGTAATACATCTTTGGTACTGAAGCATTGTAAGACTTGGACATCAGTGCTCACTGATCTACTGCATTCATATTCTTTTCCATCTGTGGGTAAATCTGGGTTGAATCACCCTAGTGAGCTGAGAGACTGGAGTGTTCATGCAGTTTAGGACTGTCAGATGAGCCATCAGAGTCTTCATGGCAAAATAGCTGAGAATAGATCAGGAGAAGACAGTTATAATATAATCTTATATAAATTGTGCCAGCAGGGACCCACAGCCTTAAGTTTTCAAACTATGCCAGAGATAGTGATTTATACAATTAAATTCCAGGGTTGTAAAGATTCATTCATCCCAGATTAAATACTTGCTTCCTTGTTTTTATTTATTTATTTATTTATTTATTTATTTATTTATTGAATTTATATTGCCGCCTATTCACCCATGGTGACTCGAGGTGGTTTACAGAACATAAAACCATATTGAAAATTTAAAAAACAATTAAAACTAACAAAAAGAATTGAATAAATTAATAAAGTAGATAGAACAATGGAACAAAATCTGGAAAAAATAAATAAAAAATCACCCCCAACTCCCACCCCCGCCCCAATGACAGCAGATCACACGAGCCATTTGATGGGCTTCATCCTGCTCTGGGTTCCCCACATCTGCTGGCACTACCAGGTCTTCAGTACCTTCTGGAAGAGAGGGGGCCATTCTAATCTCTGAGGGAATGATGTTCCAGAGAGAGGGAGCCACCACGGAGAAGGCCCTTCTTCTGGGTCCCATCAGGTGTATCTCCCTAAGGGATGGGACCTGCAGCATTCCCTGCCTCCCCGCTCTAATGGGTCAGGTAGATGTGACCGGCAAGAGATGTTCCCTCAGATAATCTGGTCCCAAGCCATGAAGGGATTTAAAGGTGACAATCAGCACCTTGAATTGCTCCCAGAAGCAAATTGGCAACCAGTGCAGCTCCCACAGGAGAGGCGAAACATGTGCATGCTGGGGTCTGCACAAAACTATGCGGGCTGCTGAGTTTTGCACCAACTGGAGCTTCCAGATGTTCTTCAAGGGCAGCCCCATGTAGAGTGCATTTCAAGACGGAAAGTGACCAGGGCATGAGTGACTGTGAGTAGGGACCGTTGGTCCAGGAAAGGGTGTAACTGGTGCACAACCTGCAGTTGTGCAAAGGCCCTCCTGGCCACAATCACCACCTGCTCTGTGAGCAGGAGTCATGAGTCCAGGAAAACCCCTAGATTACCAACAGGGTCTGTTGGGATAGCGCCACCCCATCCAAGACCAAAGGTGGCAATTCTCCCTGAGCCAACAAACCCCAAACCCAGAGCCACTCAGCCTTGCAAGGGTTTAGTTTCAACCCATTGCTCTTCATCCAGCCCCTAACAGCTTCCAGGCACTGCGAGAGGGAGGACACAGCAACACTTAATTCACCACGGGCCGAGACATACAGCTGAGTATCATCAGCATATTGGTGATAGCTCAGTTCATGGTGACGGATGATCTCACCAGTGGCTACATATAAATGTTGAACAGGAAAGAGTACTGAGCCCTGCAGAACTCTGTAAAGCAGTGGGCAAAGGCTGGATCTCTCCCCTTCTATCAACACTGACTGAGAGAGGCCACAGAGGAAGGAAGTGAACCAGGACAGCACAAGGCATCCCACTCCCATCCCATGAAGCTGTCCCAGGAGAATCCCATGGTCAATGATATTGAAAGCCACCGAGGTCAAGTGAGCAAATGGATGCACTACCCCCATCCTGCTCCTGCAGAGATCCTCCAAAAGTGTGACCAATGCTGTTTCTGTCCCAAATCCAGACCTGAATCCTGACTGGTAGGGGTTGAGATAATTCATTTTATCCAGAAACCTCTGGAGCTGCTCCACCTCTAAACAACCTTCCCCAAAAAGAGAAGATTGAGACAGGTCGAAATTATCCAACTGGGTGGAGTCCACGCTGGCTTTTAAGAAGAGGGTGGACCACAGCCTCCTTAAAGTGCTGGGGCACCTCCTGTAGTATTAATCACCACCAGAGTCCACCCGCCTGTCACCTCTTGGGAAGCTTTCACAAGCCAGGAGGGTCTAAAACAGGGGTGGGCAAACTTTTTGACTCCTCAGGGCCACAATGGGCTTTTAAACTGGACCGAGGGCCGGAA
>CM019154.1:27267884-27368009 GCA_009733165.1 Naja naja | reverse complement strand
TCCCACTCCCATCCCATGAAGCTGTCCCAGGAGAATCCCATGGTCAATGATATTGAAAGCCACCGAGAGGTCAAGTAGAGCAAGGATGGATGCACTACCCCCATCCTGCTCCTGCAGAGATCCTCCAAAAGTGTGACCAATGCTGTTTCTGTCCCAAATCCAGACCTGAATCCTGACTGGTAGGGGTTGAGATAATCCATTTTATCCAGAAACCTCTGGAGCTGCTCCACCTTCTAAACAACCTTCCCCAAAAAGAGAAGATTGGAGACAGGTCGGAAATTATCCAACTGGGTGGAGTCCAGCGATGGCTTCTTAAGAAGAGGGTGGACCACAGCCTCCTTAAAGTGCTGGGGCACCATCCCCTCCTGTAGTATTAATCACCACCAGAGTCCACCCGCCTGTCACCTCTTGGGAAGCTTTCACAAGCCAGGAGGGTCTAAAACAGGGGTGGGCAAACTTTTTGACTCGAGGGCCACAATGGGCTCTTAAACTGGACCGGAGGGCCGGAACAAAAGCATGGATGGAGTGTTTGTGTGAACTAATAAAGTTAGATTACTTCACGTAGCCTTCTGGGAGAGCAAGAGAACCCTCCACTCTTTCGGCTCTGTGGGCCGGATAGAACAGCCAAACGGGCTGGATCTGGCCCCCGGGTCATAGTTTGCCCACGGCTGGTCTAAAACATAGGTGCTTGCACGCATACTCCCTAGGATCATGTCCACTTCCTCAGGAGCAACAGGGTCAAACCATTCCCAAATAACAGGGCAAGAACCTGCCTCAGAAGCTTCCATCGGATCAGCAACCACACCAGCATCTAACTGGGAATGAAGTCGAGCAATTTTGTCTTTCAAAAAATCTAGAAATTCCTCAGTGTTCCCCTTCAGGTGGACCTCAATCTCCTCCTTCTTCAGGAGGAAATGGCTCACCTTAAAGAGGGTTTCTGGGCGATTATCTGTAGATGCAATTAGTGTGGAGAAGTATTTACACTTTGCTGCACGAATCGCCATGAGGTAGGCCTTAGTAGCAGCTGTTACTCATGTTCGATCAAGTTCATCTCCTGTCTTCCACCAGCTTTGCTTTATTTTCCATTATGTTTTTCTCTTCAGTTCTTAAAATTCAGAAGATGCTTTTCATTCAAAACAATGATACTAATCAGTTTAAATAAACTGGTAGATGTTTATTTATATTTCCACCTTTATTATTTTTACAAATCACTCAAGGCAGTGAACATATCTAACACACCTTCCTCCTCTTATTTTCTGCACAACAATTCTATAAGGAGAATGGGGCTAAGAGAGATTGACTGGCCCAGGGTCACCCAGCTTACTTTTATGGATGAGGTAGGACTTGAACTCACAATCTCCTGCTTTTTAGCCCAGTTCCTTAACCAACATACACCACACAGAGAGAGAGAGAGACACAGAGACAGAGAGAGAGAGACAGAGACAGAGATATTTACAATTACTGAATCAATGATTTCAGTAATCAGTGCCATAGGCTAGGAAAATGAGGGTTTCAGAGTTTTGAAAAGATACCACTAACATTTTATCTAAGAACTGAGTTTAATAAAAGTAAGCTTATGAAAATGATTAAAGAAAATATAAATTTAAAAATAATGCTGAAAACAACACCAAAAATTGATCTGATGAAGTTGGCCATTGTTTGTTATTGTTTGTCTCCAGCATCCTGAAATTTTCTTAAAAGAGAGAAGTTGCATAATATTTTTATTATATTCTTCAATGGTTAGAAGCTGTAAGGATCATTAGACTTTGCTGTTTTCAGAGCTTCTCTTGAAGTCAAATTTAAAACATTTCTAAAGATCACCAAAAAGATCACTAAAAAGCTTTTGGATTGTTTTGCATATTTCTAGTGGAAACATTGGTAATACTTACCTGAACATTTCTCCATGCAGGAGAAATAATGCTTGAACGTCCTGCTCTATTTGGGTTTCGGTAAGACTCTGGATTACTTCCATACACAGCAGGGAATTAGCAATAGACAACTACCATTTGCTCTGCTCTCAGATCAATTTAATTCCAATTAACTTACTCTTTTTCCAACTCTGATCTTTCCCTATTGCAGGAACTGAGTCATTCTTGTGCTCAGAAGCTGCTGTGGAGTGAGAGATTTGGCTTCTAACCTCGATGTTTTATTTTTTAAAATTTTAAATCATTATTGTTTGCAAGACAAGATTTCTAGACATCATTTTGCCTGTAAGGAAAGACTTGGAGTAGTTTTCAGTACAGAGTTATAATGATTTTTTTGCTTCTTTTTATGATTCTCTCTCTTTCTCTTTTTGAGCAGGGCATGTTTCTTTGTTTCAAAGTATGGTTTTGTGTACAGAGACACTGCCATAGCTGATAAATGCCAGTATGCCAGGGACATAAATACAGGTATAATTTGTTATGTGTTATGTTGTATAGTACATCAATGTTTCATACCAAAAGGGAAATATCCAAAGTTGAGCCAGCTGTAATCCCCGCAAATAACAAGTGAGAACTAAGAATCTAAAAGTTTACTCAAGTAGTCATTCATCACTGCAAAGCAAATTATGATGCAATAAAGAAACTTTGAAAAAGTTTACTGCTCTATCACTCATTGTATGACTTGCATCAAGAGCTCATTAGCACTTGAGGGAATTTTAAACTCTTTCATATTTGGCCTATATTTGACACAACAACCTGGAATATTGAGAAATGACAGGATTACTTTTCACAAAAGGCAACTCTCTTTCTCTGTGTTTATTTTCTTGGATGGCTTTTAGCATCTCTTGCCTGCTGCAAAGCTCAGAAAACTAAATGTAATTTCATGTTGTTTTGGCTTGGATTTCTCCTTAAACATGCAGGAGTACAACAAGAAGATATTGAAAATGAAATACTGTTCTCAATAAGAGAAATACTTCATTTCAGTTGTGCAGTAGCTTTTGAAAATAAAATACTATTCTGGAGGGGAAACTCCCTTACTTGGAGCAATAATGCAGTTTTTAAAAATAAAATATTGTCCTTTTGTATGAGAAATGCTTTATTTTAGCTCTCAGGCATTTTAGAAAATAAAATATTGTTGGGAATAACATTTAATCTCAGCCATCCAATTATATATCACACTATGGCATCTGCTGGCCTCCCCCACCTCTGTATACACAACATACACACATATTCTAGTCACTCCCATACCCTTTTTTATGGTGTGATAAATAAGAAAGCACATTATCTTACCTCCTTCAGAACATCCTAATGTAGGAGGAGACAAGCATCTCATGTAGTAGTCGAACAACGTAGGCAATAATGTTCATAGAAGTATAATGGAAATAGCATCGGAAGCAATCCCTCATTTCTCTAGGTATTTCTTGCCTGTTGTAGAAATCAGGATTTTTCAGAGGCAGATTTTTTGGGAGAGATGGCCTCATCCACGCTGACTAACTGCCACTTCCATATTGGAGCAGTATTAACTGTTGCAAAGTTTTAGAGAACATTTTGTTGCATCAGAGTTGCTACCATATCTTGCACTACTGTTCTGGTGTGAGCTTATAACAACCTCATTATACATTTCATCAATTTAATAGATTTTTAAACGGTTTTTAAACTGTACCTTTATTGAATTCAGTTTAGATGCTGCACAGCTGCAAACGGGAAGCTCACAATATAATAATCAAAACAAGATACAGAACAAAACAAAATGGGGCATGACTATGTTTTTGCCCTATAAATAAGGCATTATCCATCTTAATCCAAGGTCTGGGAAAATGACCAAGTCTTTAGGCCATGAAACACCAACAGTGTGGGAGCCACGCAGATTTCAAGAGGAACTCATTCCAGAAGTCAGGCACCACAATAAAGAAGTCATGCTTTCTGGGTCCCAACAGATGGCGCTGTTTAATTGAAGGAAGCTGAAGCGTGCCAAATCTGTTAACATGTACCTGCTAGGCAGAAACCATGGGAAATAGGCAGTCCCTCAGATAAACTGGCCCTATGCCATATAGGCATCCTAAAACATATTGGCAACCAATGCAGTTTATGAAGCAGAGATATTATTTCAGTGATCTGTGTCCATAATAGTCCATTCCATTGTATTGTATGTATGTTTATTAGATATATATTGAGCTTTATTCATTGTACTTCATCAGAGCTATCTTGAGTCTGACTTACTTTTATCTGTCATAATGTCTTTGCTGCATGAAATTTATCCACTATGATATTCATATTTTAAGCCTTTAGTCAGAACAAAACTCTTTGAAAAATAAGCCAACAATACATTGATGTTACATTCCTGTATTTAAGAACAAAATATCAGGATATTCATGATCTACTAACAGATTTCAAGTAAATGTTATCAGTCTTTTTATTTTGTATGTCAGACAGCCACTGAATGCAGCATGGACACATTTTTTTAAAAAATTATACAGGTAATGATGAAATAACAACTTATAAAAACAGAAGCAAGAGGGAATGTTAGAAATTTTTTACCAAATACATATAAACAAGAGATTGATTTATTATTTCATTTCATTTCATTTATTTGGATTTATATGCCGCCTCATCTCCCGAAGGACTTGGGGCGGCTCACATAAAAAGTATAACATACAAATAGTAATAAAGTATTAAACCCAATCCAAATAAACGATAAAATCCCACATTAAAATGCCCAATTAAAAACCCCAATCCCCCTCAATCCAGGCTGGCCTGCAAAAACAGCCAAGTCTTTAGATCGCGGTGGAAGGAATGCAGGTCAGGGGCCAACCATAACCCCAGGGGCAGCTGGTTCCACAGGGTGGGAGCTCTCACAGAGAAGGCCCTCCCCCTGGGGGCCACCAACTGACATTATCTGGCCGACAGCACCCCAAGGAGGCCCTGCCGGTGGGAGCGCACCGGGCGATTGGAGCTCGATGGTGGCAGAAGATGGTCCTGCAAGTACCCCGACCCAGGCCATGTAGGGCTGTATAGGTCAACACCAGCACCTTGAATCTTAAATTCAGCTGCAGTCAATTCAGACACAAGTGGAGTTTTCTAATTTCCTATTTACATTTACATCAGTGGGGCATTTCAAAAGTGTTTACCACTGGTTTGGTGGGCGTGGCTTGGTAGGCGCACTTTGTACGCATGCACAAACTTTGCACACGTGTGCGCCAAACACGCATTTTGCGCAGGTGCAGTGGCTTTCCAACTCACCTCCTGCAATCCTGCACTCTCCCTGTCGCTTCAGCATCTGCCATGTGGCAATCTTCTTCAAAAGCAGGGCATAAAGATCAGTATGGGAGCCCAGGCGGGCAGGTGGCCCCAACAGCAGAGCGTCAAAGAGAACCAGTTCAGTCTCTGCTGCTCATCACCACTACCAGCTTGGCAGAACTGGGCTGAACTGGTAGAATACCACCACTGATTTACAAAATGAAAGATCCTTATGAAGCAAAATGTAGAAATGTCAGCAGAAGTTTAAAGAGTTTCAGTAAGATTATTAGAGGAAATTTGCATAGAACAACCTTCACATATATATGCAGAAATATAACTAAATAACAAACTCTATGTGGAAGCTTCTTGAATAACAGTAGAATAGACAAACAAATATACACACTTATGGACATACAAAAATAATGGCAAAATTCCACACTTCGCAGTTGTAGAAAGAAGCTTTTTCATACAATTTTAAGGCATTACTACGTAATTAAACTTTGTTTTTCTTCTACTTTAGTGATGGACTATGGACCAAAACTTATTAACTACGTTGATCTCAACTCAACTTAAATGCAGCCACAGATTGGTCTGGATCAACATGGTAAACCATTTTTACCTGCCACAATGCTTGGTTCACATCCATGACAAACATGTCCTTAATGGTACTATATTTACATGGAGAAAAGTAAGCAATAGGGCACCACAAGGTTCCAACTTAGGGCCAATATTCTTCAATATCTTCATAAATGACTTAGATGAGGGAACAGAAGGGGAACTCATCAAATTTGCAGAGGACACTAAGCTGGCAGGAATAGCCAACACCTTAGAAGACCAACCCAGGATCCAAAAGGATCTTGACAGACTTGAACAATGGGCCCTATCAAACAATATGAATTTTAATGAGGAGAAAAGCAAATTTTTACATTTAAGCAGTAAAAACCAAAGGTGTAAGCATGGAATAGTTGAAACTTGGCTCAAAAACAGTAGCTGTGAGAGGGACCTTAGAGTCTCAGTGGACAGTCACTTAAACATGAGCCAGCAGTATGCAGCAGCAGCCAAAAAAGTTACTACAATCCTTGGTTGCATAAAGAGAGGCATAGAATCAAAATTACATGAAGTGTTAATACCACTTTATAAATCCTTAGTAAGACTACACATGGAATACTGCATCCAGTTTTGGTCACCACATTACAAAAAAGATGTTGAAACTTTGGAAAAAGTGCAGAGAAGAGCAACAAATATGATTAGGGGACTTGAGGCTAAAACATATGAAGAACCATTGCAGGATTTGGCTAGTCTAGAGAGTAGAAGGACTAGGGGTGACATGATAGCAGTATTCCACTATTTGAGGGGCTGCCATAAAGAAGAGGGGGGTCAACTTATTCTCCAAAGCAACAGAGGGCAGGGCAAGAAACAACAGATGGAAATTAATCAAGGAGAGAAGCAACATGGAATTAGGGATAAACTTCCTAATAGTAAGAACAATTAACCAGTGAAACAGCTTGCCTTCAGAAGTTGTGGGTGTTTCATAACTGGAGGTTTTTAAGAGACTGGGCAGACACTTGTCTGAAATGGAATAGGGTCTCCTGCTTATTTATTTATTAGATTTATATCCCGCCTCACTTCCCCCAAAGGGGAACTTGAGGCGGTGTACAAAAACAATTTCTGTACAATATAAAAACAAGAAACTCATTCATACCAATCCAAATTGGTACACGGGGGAAAAGCAAAATCTCAAGATCTCAATACCATGCCCTCCGACAAAGACAGGTCTTAATGGCTTTGCAGAAGGCAAGTAGATTTGGGATGGTTCTAATCTCCGCAGGGAGCATATTCCAGATGCTCCCCGTGGAGCATCTGGAATATGCTCCCCGCGGAGATTAGAACCATCCCAAATTGTTCACTGCTTGATCAGGGGGATGGAGTAAAAGACCTCCCAAGTCCCTTCCAATTCTATTCTATTCTATTCTATTCTATTCTATTCTATTCTATTCTATTCTATTCTATTCTATTCTATTCCATTCCATTCCATTCCATTCCATTCCATTCCATTCTTGTTTGTGTGAATCACTAGGACACGGGTGTCAAACTCGCCATGTCACATTGCCATCACGTGATGTTTTGTGACTTTTTCCCATTCATTGAGCTGGGGTGGGTGTGGCCTGCATGTGATGCATCCAGCCCGTGGGCTGCCAGTTTGACACCCTTGCACTAGGACAATTCCTTTTATAAAACCAAAGTTTGGCCTTAAACTTTGTCTATGTTGGATCTGACCTAATAGTTCTATATATTACAGGATAATCAATGCTGGCATAATTGAGCCAAGATTGTCTGCATTTGTGAGAGCCAAGGTAAGCATCGATTTTAAATCAAATGAACTCTTTTTCAAATTGGTCTAAAAATTATTTGATGGAAGCCTATGATCATCAAGTTGTTCAATTGTTTAGCAGATGAAGAGGCATAAAGGAAAGAAAACATTGCTATTGGTCAAGATTGGCAATAGAAAACCAATAGCTGAGATGCCACTCAGGAAGTCTGCAAATGTGGTGATCTTATTCCACTGCTACACCTAGCTCTGGATCATTTCCTTTTGACATCTTGGCCCCAAACCTATTTTTCCAAAGCCATTTTCCCAAGCCCAAGATTTTTCTTTCATTTCTATACTGCTGATAACTGAAGCCTCAGCAGATGTTGTATTAGAAGCATTCTAAAATGATTGACAGGACTTAGCATTTAGTTGATTGGGATGAGTTTCTAATTAAAAAAAAAGAATTAATTTTCTAGCTGGCCAAGAGGAATGTGCAAAGTAGAGGAGGAGGGATGGTATCTTATTTCAATTTCTTAAGCAACCAATGATTGGGGAAGCAAACATCTTGTGTGTGTGTGTGTGTGTGTGTGTAAGTGTAAGGGAGGGAGGGAGGGAGGGAGAGAGAGAGAGAGAGAGAGAGAGAGAGAGAGAGAGAGAGAGAGATCAAGAAAAATGATTTGCCTGACTGCAAGACCACCCATATAATACTTCTAAGATGGATGCTGTTAAATGAAATTATCTTGTATCTGTGGTAAGGATTTTATTTCATTTAATTAACAGCTAAAATGGAGTTTCAGCTTTCTTAAAGAAAAAAAATGAAAGCATTCTTTTGGATGTTATAAAAAAAAATCCCATTCATAATCTGATCCTTTGACATACATATATTTCTGCCTTTTTAAAAGTAATCAATAGCCACTGAATACCTAATCAATGATTTATGAATAAATCAACTTTCCATTTTAATAGATATAAAAACATTCCTATAAAAGGTCATAAAGATATGATGATCTCGCCAAATGTTCATCAACAAGGGGGTTAAATTGAGATAATCCAAGGTCAGGTTTATTCGTGTTTATTTATCAATCTATGTTATAGCTTTTCATCCAGCCACTGATCATAGGGATATTTTTGGAATTACTTCTCAATTAGCAGAACTCATGAACATTCTATATCTTTTTTTTTAATTCACTTGGATGAAAGAGAGTTAGTTTTTTCAAATTAAATTCAAGAATTAAATTCAAGAGCATTTTGGAATTCAGAAGAGATTTGTTCATGGATAGTAAATTCTCATGATGAAGTGACTGAGGGTTGTATGTGACTGGATGAACATCCTATTTTTCCTCATACAATGATCTCTCCAGTGGTTTGCAGTTTCTCTCGCTTCTCTATATAGACAGACATAATGAAAAAAATGGCATTATCAATAGCTGTTCTGCTCTTACTAGTAAGGAACAATTGAACCCCTAAGAGAATATATGAACATTTATTCTATTCGGAAGAAATTCAGGGAATAATTCATTAAATGTCCATTAAAAGTTTAATGGAAAGTTTTAAAAAGCTATTTGGGTCTAACTTTCTATGTTTTCTCTATGTTTGATATGTGCCTTTGCAGTGGTGGTATGTCGGCCAAATGAGTTTCTATGTATTTGTGAAAAGTGTCAGAGGAAAATTTCTATTTAACTCGAATGTCTTCCAGATTAGTCTCTTGATTTAGAGACTAAGTCATGCTTCAAAGACAGATCTGGGTTTCTTTGGAATAGAAACAACCAAAATAGTCTGGCTATTTCCCAACGGCCTGGCCAATATCCCTTTTATTTTTATTGATTAGGATATTGTATGGATTTTTACTGTTACTCCAATTTTATTTCTACTATCTAAGAGATGAATAAGCATCATATTTTAGAACATACTATACAACTCTTTCATCCAGTCATATAAATCTTAGGATTGCCCATGAATGAAGTGGGATTTAATAATAGTTTTCATTCTGGCCTGTTGAGTACCACTAAGGACAGAAACATTCTTTCACAATGTTCCTGTGAAAATGTCCCGCTGATTATAATGTTAAGCTAATGCATATGTTTATTATTATTAGTTCCAATCTGCTCTTATTTATTATTAGTGGTTGCATTATTAGTGTTGCAAATATATTTTCTTGTTTAAATATTCAAAGCAGGCTAGACAGAAATAACTGATGTTATAAACACCACAGAATGAATGTGAGCTAAAATAGGGCATGAATATAGTTTCTAATAGAATCATATTCATTTATTGCAGACCAAAATGGCTACAGTCATTTGGATTCCTGTTGATTACAAGATCTTCATCCAATTCTTAATCATCTGATTGCCCAAAAGGTTTCTAAAGCTAAACAATAGCTTTTGCTATTTAGATATTTTAATATCAGTTTAATTTTCAATTCTATTATATGTGAGTGTGCTTTTTTAAATTCCTCCCAGCCCCTTCTATATATACCATAGAATTTCACAGTTTAATTAAACAAATTACAAAGAGATAAACTACTTTATTTAGTATGCATGGTACAGTATAGTCTCATAGACTTGCATATTTATTATTCTAAATCATAAATATTTAAGATGTTTCTGGACTAAACCCAAAGGTGCTCTTTCAAGAGGCAACTGGACTTTCTGGTTTTTCTTTGAAGATGTTTCCCTGCTCATCCAAGTAGCTTCTTCAGTTTAGAGCTGAATAAGATTTTTGGATGAAAAGCAAAATGTCTTCAAAAGAAAAACCAGAAAGTCCAGTTGCCTCTTGGAAGAGCACCTTTGGGACAACCATGACCTGGATGACTGAGAATCTTCATAGACATTCCTGAATTAAAGTTTTCCATAATCTTTAACTACAGTCTCAATCCTATCCTCAGTTATGTTTCCTGATGATTAGAGAGTTGCTGTTTTTTTTGTTTGTTTATTAAGATTTCATCATTCTAATTGAGCAATGTGCTAACCAGTTATTGCTTCAAACATAACTGGAGAAATTGCTGATGGCTTCCCTCCAGCTTCTCCTTTTCTTCAAGCTCTTCCTGTGCTTAGTGCTGGAAATGGTTATTTAGGGTCCATAAATCTAAACCCTTACTCAGTGCAGTGGTCCAGGTTAAAGCATGCACAACAAAATTCTATTTAGTCTTTTTTTGATATGCTATAAAACCTTGCCCACCTAGCAATACTAATGCAAGTTAGATTAATAGGTACCACTTTGGTAGCGAAGGTAACAGTGTTCCATGTGCCTTTGGCATATAGCTGTGCTGGCCACATGACCATGGAAAATGTCTTCAGACAACAAGATGAGCATCACACCCTAAGTTGGACACGACTAAGTGGGGAAACTTTTACCTTTTATAAAATCATGTACTCCAGCTTTACACGGAATGTTCCTCAATAGACTATCTGCTTGATTTTGACCCACCAATTCTTCACTTTTGATTAAGATCAGGTTAAAATCTATTGATCTCATTCCTCTTTCCTTCTCCCTTTGAAATAGAAGATTGTCTACAAAGTACACTCATGCTTTGCAGAATTTATCTGCCATTAGCTATAACAATATCTGAAATCTGAAGTTTCCTGTTACCATCAATTCTTACTTATCTGAAACTTCTGAAGTTTGCTTCAGGCATCATTCAGTTCTCCCCTCCTTTAAGATGATAGGTTATAGTCAATTTCAACTGTAAAGTTGTTTTTATTTTTAACCAGATGGTCCCTGAGTTTTTTGTTCATTTTCTTGAATTTCTCTGTATACCATTTTAAAGTCAGATAATATGCCTCAATTTCTTTTTCTCTTGCATTTATTCTCTTTGAACTTGTTATATCCTTTCAGTACTGCACTCCACCAAACCTCAGTTACATGTATCAAATCACATTTACTTTCCTTTAATACGAGTTCAGTCTAAGTTTGTTTATTTTCCATATCTACACATTTTAAGCTTCAAAAGTCTTGGATACTCTTTTCTGACACCTCACCTGCTGTTTTGTGGGAGGCAGGTTGCTAAGATTTCTGACAACTCCTCCAGCTTTTTTCTGTAATATCCAGGTTAGTGTCAACTGCCCAGGAAATCAGGAGATTCAGGCGGTTCAAACGAGTATAATGATTTACTGCAAGCTTAAGCATTTGGCCAACTGGCCACTAAGGAAAATACATGAGAAATAAGAGAGATATTCAAGGAGGGCTGGACTTAGATATCTTGTAGGCAAACAGGGACTCGTGACTTACAATGTGTTTGATCCTTCTATCTGGTTCAGTCTGGTCATCTCCTACTGTCAGGAGTTACCTTTCTGGTCTCTGTTTCTATCCTTTAAACATTCTTGTAGCCCTGAAGCTCCGAAGATTATGCTACTGAATTGCAGATCTTTTTTTCTGAAAATTAGCAGTAAAAGATATCCATTAAGCATCCAATTGGCTTAACTCTCCTTTTAAAAAATCACCTACAGAATTTATGGGAGAAAACTACAGAATCTGAGGGGTGAGGAAAACCCACACAAGCCTGGCAAAATTTCAGTTTTGAATTAGAGTCCAGATCAGCATGATGTTAATTTGAATACAGCCAAAAATATGATACTTTAGAGAGATTAAATCTTGAATAGGTGCCCTTTTTGTGGTTTGTTTCCATAGATGTCCTTGAGTGTATAAAAATGTTGATCTCAGGAATTCCTCTTTTATTATTTGTTTGTTAGATTTATGTCCCACTTTTTTATTCAAGTGCTCTAAGTGACATACATAATACTTTCTCCCATTCTTGCACCACAACAACTTAATTTCCATCTACCCCATGTAACTCTTTCCTATCCCACATGAACTGAAAGTGTCAGCATACACTTGGTTCCTTTGATTAAGAGGGAGATCCAGGCAGCAGACCTTCTCTGTCATCTAGAACAACCCCTTTCTCCAGATTTGTACAGTTCCGTATTTGGTGCAACTTAAATGAGCCCTTATGATCTAGTTCTATTATCAGGCCTTAAAAAGGTAAAGGTAAAAGTTCCCCTTGCACATATGTGCTAGTCATTTCCAGCCCTAGGGGGCGGTGCTCATCTTCGTTACAAAGCTGAAGAGCCAGCACTGTCCAAAGATGTCTCCATGGTCATGTGGCCGGCATGACTAAACGCCGAAGGTGCACGGAATGCTGTTACCTTCCCACCAAAGTGGTCCCTATTTTTCTACTGGCATTTTGACATGCTTTCAAACTGCTAGGTTGGCAGAAACTGGGACAAGTAACGGGAGCTCACTCCATTATGTGGTGCTAAGGATTCGAACTGCTGAACTGCCGACCTTTCTGATCAACAAGCTCAGAATCTTAGCCACTGAGCCAGCGCATCCCTAGGTTTGAGCAAATGATGTGGTTCTAGTTTTAAACGATTATTTCCCCCACACTAGACATTTGATGATTTTTTTATGGTATATTGTTCATTGCATTTTGTAAGTTGTCAAGTGTTGTGACAGTTTGGAGAGCTTTCAGTGAGGATTCATTGCCCTGAAGAAGTGGGGATTGCATTGCAGTTAAAATTGGCAGCCGACAGAAAAGGGAAAGATTGTGAGATCAGCCACTTGCCTCCTGGACAGATGCTCTTTAAAAGTAGACTGCAGGAAATGAGGTTTTTACACTCAGCGTATGAGTTGAGGAACTGGAGTCAAAGGATTTTATTAAAAAAAATTAAACTAGGAAAGATGCATGGACCAGATTATCTTATAATAAATGTTTTGAGGATGAACTCTTGCAGTCTTTACAAAACACAATGGACTGTGTCCTACAGAGGGTTGAAAAAATATAGTATTAATACTGAAAGGGACATATTTGACTTTAACAATAGACTATAGATGTGAGAGATGGTATCCACAAGGGAGAGCTGGGGTACTGGGTTATAGTTAAATGGCAGATTCCCAGGAAGGAGGAACACATTCCAGAAAGGGGTGGGAGACAAGAGGCAGCCCTGCCCAGAGCTGAATACGAGACAGAAGAAGAGAGTAAAAATCCCTCCCCCTTAGAATTTCCTAGGGTATTTCCACAGGCTAGGAATAGTAAGAGTTTAGGCTGGTAAAACCAGAGGTGGTATTCAGCAGGTTTTGACCAGTTCTAGAGAACCAGTAGCGGAAATTTTGAGTAGTTCAGAGAACCGGCATATACCACCTCTGACTGGAGATTTTACAGTATCCTTCCCCTGATATGACCACCAAGCCTTGCCCACAGAATCGGTAGTAAAAAAAAATTGAATCCCACCACTGGGTAAAACCATGTTGCTATGTGTAAGTAAAATAAAGAAATGAAATGAAATGTTCCACATTGTTCTTGGGCTTCACCTGACAATTGGCCAATATTATTATTAAATAATGATTTCAAGGTGTCCACAGTGATTCTAGCTGATAGACAAAAAATAATTTTGCAAGATGTTGTTCCCGAGGATCAGTGTGTTTCCCCCCCACCAAAAGATAGTTAAAGGACAATGTTAGAAATGTGTTGGACATTTTTTATAATATTTGGAGCAATATAATGAAAAACAAGCCACATTGATTTTCTTAGAGGGAAAAAGGTAAAGAAGGTCTTTAACAATTTGAACCAGGCTTTCTTGGAGAGAACTTTATAAAATGGCTAAAATCAATTTACATTTCACAGAAGGGTAACAAATAATTATTAATAGGGATCTAACAAAACTCAGCAAGATACAAAGAGGAACAAGACAGGGTTATCCACAATCTGCTCTCTTATTTATTTGTGTTCTTGAAATACCGAATAAAGACATAACATAAAGAGGATTGTGGAAATAAGGATTTAAAAAGAAACTTGTAAGTTAAGGTCCTTTAAGGATGATGGTGTTGGTTCTGGAAGATCCTTTAAAAGGAATTGAAATATTAATGGACAAATTAAAATAATTTGGTGCATTAGCAGGTTTCAAGAATAATAAAAGAGAAGACAAAAATGCAAATATGTATAATAATAATGTATAATAATAATAATAATAATAAGAATATTAATTATGGATAAAGTTATTAATCAATGTTGGAGAAATGTAAATATAATGTGTTAAGTCATATAAGATAAGAACCTCTATAGATGTCAAAAATGCTGTTGAAACCGTGATGTTTTGAGCTGTAATAATTGAAACTTAATAAAATATATTTTAAAAAATGCTAACAAAATATGCAAATAGAAGATCAAACAGAATTGATTAATAAAATTCATTTATTTATTTAAAAGGAGGGCTGAGAAGATATCTGCACACTCCTGGCATCCTGGACATAAACTGCTTCAACGCCTTCCCTTAGGATAGTGCTATATATAGGGCAAAAAACCCCACAGCTTTTCCTCTTGTGCCATCACTCTGCCGAACCTTTATTTCTTTCAGTGCTGCCTAATGTCTATTAACCCATGCAGTGTGGCTGTAGTATTATAATTTATCCTTCCCATTATCTTCTTTACTCCACCTTTGATTAGCATTATTAGCATTATTATTCTACTGCTTGGATGTATGCTGAGGGCTTTTGTACCAGAGACAAATTCTTTGTTTCACACTTGGCCAAATAATGTATTCAATTCAATTCAATTCAATTCGTTTTAAGATTGAGAAGAAGGCAAAATATCTGTGTCCCACTATTACAAATATGAATAAAATGAATGCTTTGCCTAGGATGATATATTGTTTCAGACAATCACCAGTTTGATAACTGATGCCCCATTGAACAGTGACAAGATATATCTAAATTGTGTGTGTGTGTGTGTATGTGTTGAATGCATTATATTGCCTTACTATATTAGGAATCGTTTGGGATAGTCTGTAAATGTAATAAAGAAATAAAAATAAACCTTGAATGGCAGGTTGATGTGAGTGACTTTGACTGGCCCAAAGCCACCCATGGAATTTGTGAGGCTGATCTAAGACCTGGGTCTCTCTTGGGGCCAGTCTAACTTTCACCCTTACACCATACAGTACTGGCTAGATGAAAAGGGTTATTTCTTGGAGGTCAACTAATAGTGCTTCAATCCAGATCAATTAGATATACATTGGAATTCTACTGATAGCAAATGATTTAATTTTAGGGAAACTAGCTAAGGCTTAAGTTGATGCCCTTTAGATATGTTAAGAAAGTACAAATAGTAAGAAGATAAATATTTTGTTGGAATATATAGTATTGTTTCAGCCTTGGAGGCTTTTCTCTTTTATTTAAAACTTGATCAGTAGATCTTTCATCCTGATATATCACCAATGAAATAATATTATAAACTCGGAACATCAATTAGTTCCTAAACAAATTTCACTTAATTTTCCTTTTCAAATAAACCCAATTTACCTACATAGAGGTGTGACAAGTCTGATTAAACACTGCTGGAGGGGAGCAGAGAAGAAAACAGAAGGAGGGGCATTTTATATACTATACCTGGTAAGATTTCAAAGTTAAAACGAAGTTCCTCAGTACTTCTATTAATCATTCAAAGGTGGCCTCATTTCAAACATCCCTCTCTAATTCTTTAATTAGAAAGATAATTAGTTCTGATTCTGATGAAGGAGGAAATTTAAAGGTCAGCCTTTATTTTTTAAAAAAAAATTAAATGAAGGAAATTAGAAAAATCTAATGAAGATAAGTAAGTCTTGTATCTGTTGTTTCCTGTACAATAAGTCACTTTCTTAGTCAGATGGCTAGGGAATTATGAGAGTTAAAATTCACACTTTTAAAGTTGCCAAGTTTGAAAAACACTGCTCTCATTGTATTCCTTTCTCAGAGAATCTCATTGCTGGTATTTTCCATCACATAGGACTTTGACCATCAGTTCAAAAAGTTTCTATACTTGAGAAGGATATCAGGGATAACCCGATTTTTAAAAATGTTTACATCATGCTTTACTACATAGTGTATGTTATGTTCGGAAGAAGACAGGACGTGAAGTGCTTCAGCTCATTTTAATAATGTAACTACAGCTCAGAACTACGCCAGAATGGCTTGGTCTCGGCAGCTTATATAGCCGGCTGCCGCGGCTTGTAGCCAATGGCAGTATTCGGAATTCCTGCCGTTTTAACAACCAATCAGATTGAACTCTGCATATTTTCAACAACCAATCAGATTAACTCTGCATATATTACAGTGTATTGCATTGGTAATCAAGAGTTAAATTTAAAAAAAATGTTTATATTTGGCAGGAAAAGAGATTTCCAAATTATAGGAAAGCTATAAACCACAAAACGCCGTGCAGTGGTTGCATATCAAATAAAGTTTTGTAACAAATGAAATCAAAGCTATGTTTCTCTAATTGTCCTAATTCTCACATTCATCCTGAAAATTAAATATTTTCCCCCTGAAAATGAGGAGATAACAAAGCATGACTCCTCTGATCAAGGAAGTAATGTTAACTGCTTTTTTTTAAATGGCCTTTCTTACCTTTTTGTTGCAAGGAATACTTTTCAAAATATTAGCACAAATGGAGTGCAGTATAGGAGAACTTAAATTGAGAAACCTAAGCAGGGGGTTGGACTGGAAGACCTCCAAGATCCCTTCCAATTATTCTATTCTATTCTATTCTATTCTATTCTATTCTATTCTATTCTATTCTATTCTATTCTACTCTACTCTACTCTACTCTATTCTATTCTATTCTATTCTATTCTATTCTATTCTGTAGAAAAGGTATCTTCTTCTAAGGGTATTTGTTTCCAATTCTTTTCTCAGACATCTTTCACCCATGTTTGCAACATGATATTTCATTTGAAACAAGAACTATACAATCTAATATATGCTGCTATTCTGTTAATGAACTAACCTATCTAATAATGACATTACTTGGTTATGTTCCATACACATATACAATCACATACACACACTGTGTGTATTTATTTTTCTTGCATGTATAATGGCATTTTCTGGGGGATACATTACCTTTAGGACAGAGGTGGTATTCAGCAGGTTTTGACCAGTTCTAGAGAACCAGTAGCGGAAATTTTGAGTAGTTCAGAGAACCGGCATATACCACCTCTGACTGGAGATTTTACAGTATCCTTCCCCTGATACGACCACCAAGCCTTGCCCACAGAATCGGTAGTAAAAAAAATTTGAATCCCACCACTGGGTAAAACCATGTTGCTATGTGTAAGTAAAATAAAGAAATGAAATGAAATGTTCCACATTGTTCTTGGGCTTCACCTGACAATTGGCCAATATTATTATTAAATAATGATTTCAAGGTGTCCACAGTGATTCTAGCTGATAGACAAAAAATAATTTTGCAAGATGTTGTTCCCGAGGATCAGTGTGTTTCCCCCCCACCAAAAGATAGTTAAAGGACAATGTTAGAAATGTGTTGGACATTTTTTATAATATTTGGAGCAATATAATGAAAAACAAGCCACATTGATTTTCTTAGAGGGAAAAAGGTAAAGAAGGTCTTTAACAATTTGAACCAGGCTTTCTTGGAGAGAACTTTATAAAATGGCTAAAATCAATTTACATTTCACAGAAGGGTAACAAATAATTATTAATAGGGATCTAACAAAACTCAGCAAGATACAAAGAGGAACAAGACAGGGTTATCCACAATCTGCTCTCTTATTTATTTGTGTTCTTGAAATACCGAATAAAGACATAACATAAAAGAGGATTGTGGAAATAAGGATTTAAAAAGAAACTTGTAAGTTAAGGTCCTTTAAGGATGATGGTGTTGGTTCTGGAAGATCCTTTAAAAGGAATTGAAATATTAATGGACAAATTAAAATAATTTGGTGCATTAGCAGGTTTCAAGAATAATAAAAGAGAAGACAAAAATGCAAATATGTATAATAATAATGTATAATAATAATAATAATAAGAATATTAATTATGGATAAAGTTATTAATCAATGTTGGAGAAATGTAAATATAATGTGTTAACCTGCCTGACCAAAGTCTTCTAGATCAGCTTATTCAGAGGATGCATTCAGCAGCTTGAGGCGTCCTACAAATATTGGAGATTACTTATTAATAGTCCTAAATATTTGTCTCCAGGCTATTCAAAGAGTCAAGCCATCTTTAAACAACAGCACAGTTTTTTCCTCCTCTCTTTTTCAACTGCCATTCACTGAAGCCTGTGATGTAGTTATAGCTGTGTGTTATAATTCACATCTTTCTGTGGCGTTTGACATCTAAATCTGATGTGGTGTCTCATAATAGTTTCAAGATGAGTGTTTAGCATCTCTAAGCTGCATGCATTTCTGTCCCAGAATACTGATGCTTAGCTAACTCCGTTGCACTCTTCGCTCATGAGTCAGCGTCCAGGGTATAAATCAAGCCAGTAGAGTGAGACTAAGGCCTGTTGCTCAAAGATAAAAGTCTGTGGCAGATTCTTTTCTGTTTCTTTACTATTTTTCAATCAATTAACTTTCAACTTTAGAGACAGCAATATTGATTCTCAGATCTCTTGCTCTCATACTCATCAATAGAAGTTCAAGGTTGTTGAAGTTAGCATTTATCTTATTGATTTGATTCCTTCAGTTCTTGCAATGAACATCATATAGACCGTTTTTATTAATGACACAGCCAAAGATGTCTTTAATACAAAATTGTATGCCATGGGGCACTTTTCATGAAAATTCTACATTTCCTTCTTCTGAGAAGAGGAATAGTTATGATTCAAGGATTTAAGGGTTCCAGCATAAGTTACTCAATGCTGAAAATATAGAATGGGAAATTAGAAATATAAATCAGAAGTTTCTCTTTTTTGAACATTGGTGGGATAATTGGAAGTGTAGCAACTACATTCTATTTATATGGTCATCCCTCTTACAAACATGATTCTGGGTGACTAACAACATTGAAAAAGCAATAAAAAAACCCACCAAGGAACAAGCAGAATCAACATACTATGATAATTGAGGAAACTTGTTACCCTCCATCAGGGTTTAACTAATTTCCCAATGATCAGGAAAATAGCCAAGTTGTGATGACCTTCTGAAAAGTTAATAGAGTTGGACCTAACCCCAATTTCATGTAATAATGTTTTAGAGAGCAGCAACTGTAACAGAAAAGGCACACTTCTTGAGTCCCACAAGATGGCATTCTCTAATGGTTGAGACCTGGTGTATTCCTTTACTGCCAGATCAAATGAGGCTGGTAGACAAATATGGAGAAAGCTAGTTCCTCAGGTAACTCAGTCTCATGTTCTCTAATGCTTTATAGATGATAGTCAATATAGGTGAATTACACCCTAAGTCTATAGTAAACCATGACAGTTTGTGAAGGAAAGATGTGATGTAAGTGTTTCTATATCTACTGGTCATTCCATCACTTTCTGGACCTATGGCAGCTTCCATAATTTTTCAAGGGCAGAACACATTGCAGTGATCCAAATGAAAGGTGATCAAAACATGAGTGATTGTACTAATTGTCGCCTGATCTGGAAACAACATGAAACTGTTTAGATGTTAAAAAGGAGCAGAAAGTTGTTGAGCACTGAGGATCCCACACAAAAGGGGATATGGGTTAAAACTCTTCCCCATTCACACTGTCTGGAGCCCACCCTGAAGGAGGAAGGACAACCAGTTGGTCCCAACTCCCAATGCTCCGAACCAGTCCAGTATAACATAACTTGTAAACTGAAAGTGAATGATCAAGAGGCAAGGGTAAGCACACTCCCTCCAGACATTATCCACAAACATGATTAATATAATATTGACCCCATACCTAGGTCTGTAATCCTATTAAAAGGGGTCCAGATAATCTCCTTGATCCAGGGATCTTTGTAGACATAGCTTGATCACCTTCTCAACAAATTTCCTAAAAAAGGAATGTTGAAGATAGGATGAAAATCGCCCATAATGGTCAGGTCCAGGGATGGCTTTTTTGAGGAGGTGGGTCATTGCCTCTTTAAACACTGACAGAACTACCTCCTCTTTTGGGGTGGTAGTCTCATCATTGCCTATACTAAATATCCTCAAAAAACTTAGCTAGAGAATATGGATCTACAATATAGTTCATAAATTAAGGAAGTCTAATCATTTCCTCAGTACTAATTAGGATGAAACTCAGCCCAGATAACCAAGTGAGGTTTAGCCTTGGTCAACTTCACAGGACATGCATCATAATCTGAGTAAAACCTGGAATGAATCCAAGTGTGCTTATCCACCAGATGCCTAAAAATAACCAGATGCCTCACATCAGCCTCGTAAATCAGATTCCAACCCTTTCTTTTCCATAAGGAACTGGACTACTCAAAACACAGCAGCCAGATGATTATCTGCAAATTCAAAGAGGACAGAGAAGTATTTACACTTCCCTTCCCTTACTGTCACAAGGCAGTAATAATGGTTCTAGCTCATGCTCCATTAGATTCATGCCTCATTATCCTACAGCACACTCTAGGTATTTAAGAAAATATGAAGCAATGGGTATTTTCACAAAATGGCTCTTCCAGTGAACACTGGGAATCACCTATACTTACTTGTGATTTTCAGATTTGTAAGATTTCTGTTGAGGTGGTAAAGTAAAGTAGAATGAGCTCATCTTGTTATGATTGTCATCTGATCTACTTGGAAAGCTGACATCAGTCTTACAAGTGCAAAAGTACACAATTTACTGCCTGATAAATTAGGGTAGTTTCTTTCCAGATTTCTGTCTTCACCTCTTATCCATGGATTTTCACCCCCCCTCCCCTTGGATCTGATTGTTCCCTGAGCAGCATGTCTTCCCCTCATCACCAAAGGTCATGCTCACATACTATTACAATTGCAGAGACTCTTTCAATTTTTTTTAAATGCCTATGGGGGCCTAAAAATATTGTTAGGAGATAAAATTATGCTGAGGTTTAGTGTTTTGCTTTATAGCATGTCAAAAATTTCATTGGGGTTGTTATTGGGTTTTTTATTGGTAATTGCAGAATATTTAATTAAATAAATAAAACTGTGTAATGTTTATGGTCACATTAATGCCCACAGACATCACATTAGAGGCCCAATGCATAAATCAATATTCTGGAGAAATTCCCAGATATGAGGACAGGAAAAACAGCTTTATTGAAAATTGACTATCCAGTACAAACTTTAAGGGGAAGGAAGAATGAAGACAAAACAATTTTTTGCCGCACATGTGAATTTTCTTGTCTCAGATTATATATAAAAGAAGTGCTTAAGATAGCAAAACAATTCAAGCTTCTTGAAAATTATCATGTTAAAACAGTATATAGACTAGAAGCATTCGAAAAGTGAATTTACAGATGGCTGTTACATATAAGTTGGGTTGACAAAATCAGAAACGAGGAGGTGATAAGCTGCCTGGAAAAGCCAAGGGCAATCATCAAAACCATTAAAAAGCAAAACTTAGAATATTTTGGACATGTGATGCGACCCCTGGAAAAATATGGCATACTTCACTTAATCCTCCAGGGAAATATTGAAGGCAAACAGGTCCAGGCAGAAGAAGAACACCATGGCTTCAAAATTTAAGGGACTGGTTTGGACAAAACTCAGCAGCACTTTTTTGTGCGGCTGTTGATAAAAATAGGATAGCCAAGATGACCACCAACTTCTGATTATGGATATGGCACAACAACAACAAGAAGAAGTATATTAGAACATGTTGTTATGTAGTTATGTAAAGTCAGTTTTTGAGGTGACCCATAAATATAGATATGGTTTATTTTTACTAAATATTTGGCACACTTAGAAAGGCATGGATGCCCAGGGCAACACTTGAATTCCAACAGAACTAGATTGGAGCAATTCTCTAGAAGACTACATATCTCTTAGGGTAGATAAGAATCTAAGAATTCTTCACATACCTCTACATACAATGATTTCATGTTGTGTCAGGATTAAAGACTATAAGAGGTTTTAACCCTCAAAACACTGGTATCTTTGTCATACAGATTCATGGAAGGACTGGTGACCATCTAATGACCTAAGGCAGTGGCGGATTAAGGCTCACTGGTGCCCTAAGCACTGACAAATCTTGGTGCCCCCCTCCTTTCTACATACTGTACAAACAAAGCCAAGCTTAGGCTACATAATTGCTTTTGTGGTACTCCCTTTGGGCCTGGTGCCCTAAGCACGTGCTTAGTTTACTTAATGGTTAATACATCACTGACCCAAGGAGATTGAATTCTAGAATGCTCTCCATCCACTACCTGCAAACTTTGAGGAAGAAACTACTCTGTTGAATGGGTACACTCAGGAAAGGATATGGCAGCATCCCTGCTCCTTCTCCCTGAACCTAATCACCATAAAACATAATGTGACTCTCAATATCATGATTTCATTCTGGTCTTGTTCCCAAGCCCACTTTCCAGTTGCTGCAGTGAGCCATGCTTTCACCAAGGAGCATTGTTCCTTCTTAGAATACTAATATCACCAAACTTTTTAACAGCACCAACCACAACAAACAGATCAACTTGATAATAGAAACACAACTCTCTTTAAAGACACCCAACTTTTGTTTTGTTCCCCAAACTAATGTTTTGTGTTCCTTCTGCTGGCTGTGAAGCTAAACTATTGTTTAATTTTGTACATTTAAATAAATAACTGTGAGACTATTATGGTTTGAAGACACGATTATTTTCTAAAAGGGGACTAAAAAGTCCATATTGCATCATAGATAGAACATAAATATTGCTGCAGCTTGATTAACTGAAAGCAGCACTCTTTGTTGCATATGAATCATTTCCAAAGTCAACTCCTGCCGACATCAAGTACTAACCACCCTGTGCTATCACATAGGCAAGGACTCCTTGGGGTCCCGTCGGCTGGCCAATGCCGGTTGGCGGTCCCCCGACGACGAGCCTATTCTATTGCGGCCCCTGACCTCTGGAATCAGCTTCCCCCGGGGCTCCGTCTGGCCCCTGACCTCCGCGCCTTCCGCCGTGAATTGAAGACCTGGTTATTTAACCAAGCCGGGCTGTGACCCTTTGGGGGGGGATGGCTTTTATTATAGTTTTATTGTGTATTTGTGTAATTGCATTTTAATGGGGCTTGTTAGTTTAATTCTTTTTTAATTATTTATTGTTTCCTTGTTTTATTTGTGAGCCGAGTCTTCGGAGATGGGGCGGCATACAAGTCTCATTAATAAATAAATAAATAAATAATAAAGTAGAATGGAAAAAAATATGTTAGTAGATTCCATTTATTTAAAAAATGGATATCATAGATTTAATGTGCTTCATTTCCCCTCTTAAAAGCTTATCTGCCAACCCCGCTAGCACCCACATTGGATTCTGAAAACAATCCCACTTTCACACAATGGCTTACGAACTGAACAAATCTTCATACCCAGTTCTTTGTTTATAAATTTGGCATTTGGTTCCCTGAAAAACTATATTGTATTGCTTTCAAGAGCATTTCAAACAAATACAACTTCCATGTGTATTTCGTATGGGGAATGCTTATTAGAAGACATCAGACATCTTCTTATCTGGGTCCCTGCAGATGAACTGCAATCTTTGATACAATGCTACTCCCCAAAGTTTTCACCAGCCGTGAAAAGAGAAGCGTTGTCAATAAATATTTACTAGTTCTACAGCATAGCCAGCATTCTGAAGAATCACCTCAGGAGGCTGAGCCATCAAAAGTAGCAATCTATGGGACAGACTGCAAGACTTGCTATGATGGCTCTGCCAGGTTTTCCCCTTATTCTGGTGGTCTTATTGGAGAGACAAGAACTTGGTGAGCCTATTGGAATAAGTCAGGGATAGCTCCTAAAGTGCTTTGTTCTAGACTTCTTGAACCATAGTCAGAGATTACAAAGAACTCTAAAAGGAACTGTAAAAGGGAACAAGAAAATTCTCACCTAAAACAGAATCTGTAGAATTACTTCTTAACTGCTATTTTCACCTATCTGGTGGTGGGTATGATTATTGATCTTCTATCAGTCAGAACTCTTTTCACACCAGGATGGTTGATTCTTATGATATTTTCATTAAACTTTGATATCTGCCCTACATACGCAGATTGCTCCAATAATCCCAGTCAGAATGTCATACCTTCTAAATTTCACTGAACCTTATCCCAGAAAGTGCTATAAAATGAATTCCACAGATTTGGTTCTATGCCCTATGTCTAAATTAGCTTTGTTCAGATTAGATCATTGTACGCTCTCTGAAACTGCTGCATTCCTTTTTATTTAAATAAATATTCAACAAAAAAAATGCATCTGCTTTTTTCCTTGATGTCTTTCATTCTCTAAGGGCAACAAATCAAGTATACTCTGAAATTGGCATCCCATATTGAATTGGCTGCTGGCACTATCATCATTAAATCAAAAAGACCTACATGAATCTCTAAGAAAATGGAGCCATGAAAAATTAACTACATGGATTTATGGGGAACAAATCATACGCCATTAACCTAATCATTCTGAAGTCAAATTGCAAGGTTAATGACAGAAAAAAAGGCTCTGTGTTAACAATGGGTGGAGGGTAATTCATACTTAAAATTGCTCTCTGAACTTTAAATAAACAAATAAAGGTCAATACTTTGGGAAAGTTATCCAATGTCCTAGCACTTCAAGTTAAGTGCTGTTTTATTAAACTCTTTTATAAATGATCTGGATGAAGAACTCAAGATCCAGCTAATGAAATCCTCAGGGATATTACATAAAAATATCAGTATGAACATAAACATGATGCAAATTCCATTCTGTTTTCTGTATACTCTTATACCAAATCCTTTAATGAAATTTTTTTGTGCTACAGAAGTGCGAAACTGCAAATAGGAATTTGGCATATGGATATAGAAATAGATACTTGCAAATAGAGGTCTGGGGTGAGATAGGGAGAAAAGCTGCTTTTAAAAGGAAGTTAAATAATGAAAAATATACTTGCTATAATATGCAGAAGAAGATTCTACAAGAGCCATGTTTGACATAATTGGGAGCTCATCCATACACTATGTAAAATCTAGTGGTGAAATTCTGGCTTCTACTGTCTTTGGCATTTTACAAAATCCATGGAAGTAGGTGTTTACATTTTTCTATTTAATAGGCTTGTTATTACTCACAATCATACTTACAGAGGACAGCATTGAACATGATTCTCTTTATTATTCTTGAATTTTGGAATGATAATAATTTATTTTCCTATCCTGTAATATGCACACGCAGTGTATAACCCAACCTTGTATTAGGCATTTTGTGTCAGGGTGTCTAGGTTAAGCAAGGCATTTTCAGTATCCTAATGCCATTTTTGCTGTTACTTTCTCTTCATCCTTGCACTGAAGAGAGATGTCTTTAGCAGAGATGCTCTTTATGCACATAGGATCCTCCAAACCAAGGCTAAACTAAGGCCTGAGCAAATTAGACCCCTTGTTTGAGGGGTAGGATTAGGGTTAGGCCTACTACCAGCCTTGGTGGTACAGGCTGTTAAACACCTAGCACTTAGGTCCAGCTGCCTGCAATTAGTGCAGGCTCGAATCCCACCAGGCTCAAGGTTGACTCAGCCTTCCATCCTGCCGGGGTAGGTAAATTGAGGACCCAAGATTGTTGGGGGCAATAAGTTGACTTCGTAAAATTGCCGCTTGGGGGGGCAAAAATGCCCTAGTAATAAGCAGGCATATACAATAGAATGAAGGCTATTGCTGAGCACATTGGGTTGTTCTCCGAAGATTGTAAGCCACCCTGAGTCTCTGGAGAAAGGCGGCATATAAATGTGAATTTTTAAAAAAACATCTAAAAGCATTTTACACTCCTGTGATTTGTGTTAGTCATGCCTTATTATATGGTGCCACTTTTTCCTCACAATTACTGTTCATGTAGACAAAAAGTATAAAAAACAGAGAGGAAGAAATCATCGTCTTCTTTTTCAAACATGCTTCTCCCCAATGGGCTCAACTGCATTCTTGATAGCTTTAAATAAATAATAATTTGTTCCTGTTGACATCAGAAGTCAGGCTAGAGATGCTGAATAACCCTCAGGGCTTCCCATGGGCTCCTTATAAAGGAGAAAAATCCTCCACATGATTAATACTTGGAAGAGCATTTAGAGATTGTTATTTCCCGACAAGCAGAGAAGATGATGTGCTAAAAATCTATTTAGTAAAAGAAATATTCTACTTGGATGTGTATAACATTGTTAAAGTGGGTAGGGACTCTATTAGGTATACACAGTGCTTTGAATTTGATTGTGAAGAGATATTCTGGAACAAGGAGGAGGTAAAAGATCAGAAGTGTCTCTTTCCATGATGTCCCAAAGGTGCTTTTTCAAGAGGCAACTGAACTTTCTGTTTTTTCCTCTGAAGACATTTTGCTTCTCATCCAAGAAGCTTCTTCAGCTCTGACTGGATGGTGGGGAATGGAAGTATTTATACTCCTTGCAGATGGTTGGTCATTTGCACACTTTTAGAGAGTCTTTGAGGCCACTTGGAGGTTTATTTGTATTGTCAGGGTCACCTGAATAGTGCAAATGGGTGTAGAACCTCCTTGGAACTCTGTTGAGAGTGGATTGTTCAATTTTGACATAGATGGCCTCTTTGACCCTCTTTCAAACCAGCAGTCCTCTTTGTCGAAGATGTGGACTTTGCTGTCGTCAAAAGAGTGGCCTTTGTCTTTTAAGTGCAGATGGACTGCTGAAAATTACCCCAGTGGTTTGTTTTCCTATGTTGTGCCTTGCATTTATGTTCCTTTGTGATAACCATGACCTTGGTGACTGAGAATTTCCATAGACATTCTTTCCAGAATCTAGCAAGTCTTATTAAATTAGAGTCCTTAACAAGACTTGTAAGTAGAACATATGATTTGAGAATCAAAATGCTCAGATCGACAAGCTAAACTTCCCCAGCTACCAACTTCTAGAATACCTATCAAAAGTTCACAAAGTTTTCTGACAAAATTTCTTTCTGGAAATTTTGAAAACTAGTGATGAACAGATCTGGGGAGTCTCACATTGGCCATTAATTCTATCATACACCTTTACTCTATCGAGGATGTAATCATCTCTTAGCTATGGGGATGGAGAGAAAGACATGAGAAAGAGGGTCTTCTCATACTGTCCCTGAGACTCTTCTTCACCTGGCTGTAGTTCATCCCACCTGAGTTGTAGCAATGGGGCTTTTCTATCTTCTAAATAAACATCAAATTCAATAAATGTCTGCTCTAACTCCTTGATAGCTGGGCTAAGCTCATATTCTACATCTCAGACAACACTTGCTTTTCTTTTTAATGTGATGTTTTACTTAATTACTCAGTATGCTTTCAGCATTGAGCATATGTTCAGGAGTGTATCTTTTAGCTGCTGCTGAATTGAAATGTCTAAGCAGGCACCTTATCTATATGTGGTGATTGGTTGGAAAAAAAGAGATGGCTGAAGCTCAGTCACCTTCATTTTCATGTGCAACCTATTTCTATGCAGTAGAAATAGGTTTCTTTTTCTCTAGATGAAGGAAGAATAAAATACAACACCCCCAGACTGATTACTCTACATGTAAGAAAGAAAAAAGAGAATCAAGGTGTCCTTTGCCAGAAAAGCCTGCTGTGTGTGGAATGAGTTCCATAATAATAATTAAAAAAGACCCAGAGAGTTCAGACTCCTGGCTGTTAAGTAGATTGCAATACCTCTCTTAACACAGGCCATTTTATTTTCAAGTTATGTCCACATTTAGACACTCCGATACCTTTTAAGTATAGCGCATTAGAATTCATTGCAAGAATATTCGTTCACTGTTCCTTCCCACTATCCCCTTAAGGGCTTCTACCCTTTACAGAGAAGGGTATGGAACATTTCCGAAACATGCTCATATTAGCATGCTGTTCACATGGTGACTGTTACGTTTGCATGAAGAGACAGACGCGGAGTGCTTCAAGCTCTTTGTTTATTAGTGACTACAACTCAGAACGAACCCATTTTGGCTGGGCTGCAGCTGCTACTTATAGCCAGCAGACGCAGTTGCCAGCCAATCAGAGTGCAGGGTTTTCCCGCACTTTTTAAACCAATCATTTCTTACATTTTACAAGAACAGTTCAAACTAAACCAATGACTTTAAACCTGCATACATAACACCCCTCCCCACTAGGTTCAGTCCATACTCAAATGTGCTGAGCACATTGGGTTGTGCTCCAAAAATTGTAAGCCGCCCTGAGTCTTCGGAGAAGGGCGGCATATAAATGTAATTAAAAAAAAAAAAAACCCAGCCTATCTAATGTATACTTTTAAATAGGTGGGGCTCTTATGTGTACGTTGAGACCTACGTGGTTCAGATGTTTTAAGGTCTCACCTTGTGAGGGAGGAAATCTGTCTGCTGACATTTCCTCACTAGGACTTACAGTAATGGTAGAACCTGTTTGGTTACTACAACCTGGTGGTAATCTTCCTGTCGTGTTAGCGTTTACACATGGGGTTGATTTTGCTTGTTCATTACACTCATGATCCTCCCCTTCCCCTAGAAGAGGCAGTAGGTATGGGAGCCAGAGAGGAGCAAAGCGATGCTCCTGAGGCAATCTGGATCTTAACTGATCAATGTGCCTGCTCCAGAGGACACCATCTTCCGTTTGTATCCTGTAAGACCTGGGGCCTGTGATTTGGGTTATCTCAGCAGGAATCCATAATGGTTCACCCATAAGGTTCTTAGCATAAACAGAATCACCCACAGTGAATGTGCGAATTTTGCTAGTGGAATCTAGTGGTGCGTTGGGTGCGTAAGTGGGATGAAGGCGATCAAGGGGAGACCTGAGTTTCCTACCCATCAACAATTCAGCTGGGGACAAATAAGTTGATGGGTTGGGAGTGATATGCTGAACACTGAGAAGTTTTTCAACTCTCTCAGTGATATCCCCTGGACCCAATTGCTGAAGGTTTTCCTTCGTAAATTGTACCATATGTTCAGCCCGCCGTTAGCCGAAGGATGCCCAGGGTCAGGGCATGTCTGCCTTGTTGTGCGATATGATTCAAAAGGTTGGATGTTGGATGTAAATTGAGGGCCATTGTCAGAAACAAGCACATCAGGTAACCCGTGAGTTACAAAAAGCTGTTTAAGCGGTTTGATGACAGCTTCAGTTGTGGTGGATGCCATAGGGATAACCTCTAGCCATTTGGAATATGCATCAACTATAATAAGGAAAGTGTGCCCTCTGGTAGGGCCAGCAAAATCAATGTGAATCCTGGACCATGGGCCCCTAGGACATTCCCATTCCTGTGGGGGGGGAGAGGTGGGGCAGGCCTGACTACCTGACAGTTGGGACAAGATGCAACCCAGTTTTCAACCATTTTGTCAATACCTGGCCACCATACATAACTCCTGGCCAATCCCTTCATCCTTACAATACCAGGATGACCCTCACGTAACATTTCCAAAACCTCTCTTTGCAGTTTCGCAGGAATAACCACCCTGTTACCCCACAAAATACATCCTCTTAATACAGATAATTCAGTTTGCCTGGATTTAAAAGGTTGGGCAAGTTGAGGTAGATCTTGAAGAGGCCAACCTTTTTTAATCCAGCCTATAACAGGAGCCAATACAGTGTCTTTGGCAGTCTCTCTGGCAATTTCAGCAGCATGTACTAGGAAGCTTGGCAACAGTTTCTAGGAAAAAGGTGTAAGTCTCAGGAGCAAAGTCCTCAGTGTGAGAAGGAAGTGGGCAGCGACTCAAAGCATCTGCATGCCCAATGTCTTTGCCAGGCTTGTGGATGAGTTTGTATGAATAAGCAGCAAGAAATTCAGTCCACCTCAGCATTCTTGGTGACAGGATAGTGGGCGTAGGTTTGTCTCCTGCCACAATGCCTAACAGAGGTTTGTGATCTGTGACAATGGTAAATGTTCTCCCATATAAATACTCATGGAATTTCTTGACAGCTGCAACAATTGCCAAGGCTTCCTTGTCCAATTGGCTGTAGTTCCTCTCTGCTTTAGTCAAGGTGCGAGAGTAAAATGCAATAGGAGCTTCCCTCCGCTGGTAAGCCTGTGGCTCAACCCCCCACTCCAAAAGGGGATGCATCACAAGTCAGTACAACAGGCAAATTCTCAGAGAACTGTATCAGTACAGCATCAGACGTGATTAGTCTTTTAATATTGTTAAATGCAGATTGTTCTTTTCTGCCCCAGACCCACGCAGACTTTTTGTCTAATAATCTGTGCAGTGGTACTGCAATGGTTGCCTTCTGAGGTAGGAACATGTGATAAAAGTTAATGAGTCCAAGGAAGGCTTGCAAATCTGTTTTACATTTTGGTCTAGGGGCTTCTTTGATTGCCTGAACCTTGGCATCTGTGGGGTGGATACCATGCTTGTCAATCATACAGCCCAAGAAATCAACCTTGTCAGTTCTAAGAGTGCATTTTTCTTCCTTGACTTTTAACCCCGCTTTTTGAATCTGGTAAGGACTTCTCTGAGTCTCTCTTGTAACTGAGTGTCATTTTCAGCAGAGATTAACACATCATCAAAGTAAGGTACTACCCCTGGCAGTCCTTGGAGCATTCTTTCCATAAGGCTTTGGAAGATGCCTGGTGCCACGCTTACTCCAAACTGTAACCTTTTACATTTGAAAGCACCTCTATGAGTCACAATGGTTTGGGCCTCTGCAGTGGCATCATCAACTGTTAATTATTGATATGCCTGGGCCAGATCCAATTTGGCAAAGACTGTACCCTTGCCAAGTGAATGTAGTAAATGATGCACCACTGGAACTGGATATGCGCTCTGTTGAAGCGCATGGTTCAATGTCCCCTTATAGTCTCCACAGATTCTCACTGACCCATCAGTCTTGACTGGTGTGACTATGGGTGTCTCCCACCTGGAGTGGTCAGTGGGCTCTAAAACTCCTTGAGCTATTAGTTTATCTAATTGTGCATCAATTTTTCCCTTTAAAGCAAATGGGACCCTTCTGGGCCTTAAGCGAATTGGTGGCACCTTGGGATCTAGGTTGAAAGTGATAGGGGGTCCCCGTATACTTGCCCAATCCTTCGCTGAAGACCTCTGAAAACTCAGACTTCAAGGCCTCCTCCCATTCAGTGTTGCTCACGTGATTGATGCCAGTCACCTTGATGCCTAGTGGATTGAACCACTCAAGTCCCAGAAAGCTTGGGCGATCCTTGTCCACGATGGTCAGGGGCAAGCGTTTGGTGTGGCCTTTGAACCTCACGTTGAATTCTCTTGTTCCAACTACTGGAATCTTGTTCCCTTGGTAGTCTTTAAGAGTCAGTGCTTGCTTCTTGAAATGCTTCTTCTGAATGTTTGGGAGTAGTCTGTGAATAGTGTCCCATGACACCATAGATAAATATGAGCCTGAGTCCACTTCCATTTGGCAAGGCCTTCCTTCAATTAGTACCTTGACATGCACTTTTCTGTTATTGATAGAAGAAGAATGACCAATAGTTACTGTCTGATGAGTTTCATTCTTCCCCTTTGCTTCTGTGCTGCGCCCATTTTCTCACTGAGGTTGTTGGGCTTGAATTCTTTGTCAGGAAACTTCCTTCTGTTGGGTGGAGTTCTGGATGATTTGCAGACTCTTGCTAGGTGTCCTCTTTTTTCACAACAGAGGCAGATGGTATCTAGGAACTTGCATTCAGTGTAGGGGTGGCTTCCCCCACAACCTCTGCAGTAGAAATCTTGCCTCTTTCTTCCCAGGTCTTTCTTTTTCTGCTCCATTCTGAGTCTGTAAATTCCTTCCTCCACCTCACTACAGTCTGACTCAGAATCTATTTGCTCACAATGAGTTGTTGTGGACTTTTCCACATCAGGATGGCTTGTGGCCTTGTTAATTTTCTTCATGGCTGCTGCTGAGGACTTGGTAGCTTCTGCTGAAGAGGCCTCTTCTATTGCTTCCTTCAGCGTGATCTTAGGTCTTAGTAATAACTTGCTCTGAAGCACCTTGTCTTTAAGGCCCAGAACAAATCAATCGCGCATGGCCTCTTCTAAATTGTTAAATTCACATGCACCCCCAATGTCTCTTAAACTTGCCATGAAGTCGTTTACGTTTTCTCTTTCCCCTCGATCCCGACGGTAAAACTCGTGTCTCTTAATGAGGCACGATACTTGTAGCACGTAATGGGCTCTTAACAATTTTTCTAAGTCAGGCCATTCCATTACCTTCACGTCTGCAGCTCCCGCCAATGCCTTCGCCATCTTGAAAACGGCCAGACCGCAGTGCGTGAGAAAGACCGCCCTCTTCCGCTTCTTGGAAATGTCGGCAAGATCGTTTCCTTCCAGATACATTTGGAAACGATCTGCATATGTCTCCCAGTCTTCTGCCGTCAGATTGAACGGGGCTGGGGGTGTTCAGCGCAGCCATCTCGCTCTCCTTCTGTTCCATGTTGCCTTCTTCTTCAGGGAGATCCCACCTTCATCGCCAGTGTTATGTTTGCATGAAGAGACAGACACAGAGTGCTTCACGCTCTTTGTTTATTAGTGACTACAGCTCAGAACGAACCCACTTTGGCTGGGCTGCGGCTGCTACTTATAGCCAGCAGCCGCAGTTGCCAGCCAATCAGAGTGCAGGGTTTTCCCGCACTTTTTAAACCAATCATTTCTTACATTTTACAAGAACAGTTCAAACTAAATCAATGACTTTAAACCTGCATACATAACAGTGACCATGGTGTGAAGGGTACCCAAAGAGTCCTAGCAGTTTTAAACATCCCTCCACTAACCAAATAGTGCCAAAAAAGACATAATTGCACAAACCCTAACCTTTTATATATATGAAGGCTGGCTAAAACTCCAATCAGGAAGATCTGGAGAATTGTAAACATCATAAAGGCCCTGGGTGAGTTCAAGACATTTTCTTGCCTGGAGCAAAGGAGCCCATCTGTGCTTTAAATCAAGGTGAATAGCATAGAAGGTAGAACAAGTTATGCTGTCTGAAACAGAATATCTTACAAACAGCTGTCCCCATTCCTGGTAATAAAGGACCACAAAAATGAATGGACTCATTTGATTAGAAATTTACAGAGTCAATGTGAGAGGGATCTTGGAGTCCTAGTGGACAATCACTTAAATATGAGCCAGCAGTGTGCTGCAGCTGCCAAAAAAGCCAACACAGTACTAGGCTGCATAAACAGAGTGATAGAATCAAGATTGCGTGAAGTGTTAATACCAATTTATAATGCCTTGGTAAAGCCACACTTAGAATACTGCATCCAGGTTTTGGTCGCCATGATGTAAAAAAGATGTGGAGACTCTAGAAACAGTGCAGAGAAGAGCAACAAATATGATTAGGGGACTGGAGGCTAAAACATAAGAATGACTGCATGAACTGGGTATGTCTAGCCTAATGAAAAGAAGGACTTGGGTGACATGATAGCAGTCTTCCAATATCTCAGGGGCTGCCACAAGAAGAGGGAATATTCTCCAAAGCACCTCAAGGCAGGACAAGAAGCAATGGGTGGAAACTAATCAAGGAGGGAAGCAATTTAGAACTAAGGAGAAATTTCCCAATAGTTATAACAATTAATCAGTGGTACAACTTGCTTCTGCAGGTTGTGAATGCTCCAACACTGGAAGTTTTTAAGAAGAGATTGAACAACCATTTGTCTGAAGTGGTGTCGGGTTTCCTGCCTAAGCAGGGGGTTGGACTAGAAGACCTCCACGGTCCCTTCCAACTCTGTTATTCTATTCTATTTTATTCTATTCTATAGATGTGCTGGATTAAGAGGGAAAACCCAGACTCCGATCTACTCTAAAAATAGTGGATGGTTTGACTTGACCATTGAAATTTGGTCCAACCTATTTCATAAATTTGTTGTTGGAGAGGGAAACTTGGATTTTCAGTTCTCCATAGAAAAAGCATGAGTACTAATGTGTATACAAGTCTATTGCTATGTAAACATCACAGCAGTGACCATAAACCAGTCTACAGGTAGTCCTTGATTTACAACATTTGTTTAGGGACTATTTGAAGTTACAACGGCAGTGAAAAAAGTGACTTATGACTGTTTTTCACACTTACAACCATTGCAGCATCCCCACAATCATGTGATCAAAATTTGGATGTTTAACCACTGGCATGTGTTTATGACGGTTTTAGTGTCCTAGGGTAATTTTATTTATCTTTTATTTATTATTTTATTATTTTGTCAAGCGATTATAAGATAACAGGTATAACATAGTTATGAATACATGACATGGATACATATAAGAAAAATAAAAAGAAACAATAGGACAAGGATGGTAGGCACGTTGGTGCATTTATGCACGCCCCCTACAGACCTCTTAGGAAAAGGGGACTGTCAATAGTAGACAGTCTAAGGTTAAAGTTTTTGGGGTTTGGGGAAGAAGAGTCAGGTAGAGTATTCCAGATATTGACCACTCTGTTGCTGAAGTCGTATTTCCTGCAATCGAGTTTGGTGTGGTTTACCTTGAGTTTGTATCTATTGTGTGCTCTTGTATTGTTATGGTTGAAACTGAAGTATTCATTGACAGGTAGGACATTGCAATATATAATTTTATATACTATACTTAGATCGGACCGAAGGCGTCGTAGTTCTAGGTTTTCTAGGTCTAGAATTTCAAGTCTGGTGGCATAAGATATTCTGCAACAAGTAGAGGAGTGTAGAACTCTTCTTGTGAAATATTTCTGGACTTTCTTGACTGTATTAATATCCAATATGTAATGTGGATTCCAGACTGATGATCTGTATTCAAGTATTGGTCTAGCAAATGTTTTGTATGCTCTAGTGTGATATTACCGGAGAAAAAGCTACGCAGGATTAGGTTAACAACTCTTAATGCCTTTTTGCCTATGTAGTTACTGTGGGCTCTAGCACTTAGATCATTAGAGATGAGTACTCCAAGGTTCTGGACAGAGTTTGGATCATCAACAAGGTCTTGACTATTCAGCTTGTATTTTATTTTCTGATTTTTTTTTTGCCAATATGTAAGACAGAGCATTTGTTTGTTGAGATTTGAAGTTGCCATTTGTTTGACAACTTGTTTTGACAAACAAAGTCAATGGGGAAGCCAATGAAGTCACTTAATAGTTATGTTACTAACTTAACAACTGCAGTGATTCACTTAACAACTGTGGCAAAAAGGGTCATAAAATGAAAAACCCCAGTTAATTGTCTTGCTTAGCAACATAAATTTTGAGGTCAATTATGGTCATAAGTTAAGGACTGCCTGTGCTGCATTTTAGCATAGCATGCTGTATAAATTTAAAAAAACTGAGATTAAATAAAAAAAATATGTATGTCCTGAGAACCCAGCCTATGAAATAAACAGCTCAGTCTGTGAAGTTGAGAAGTTAATTCAAGAGATATAGTTTTATTTCCTATCTCTTCCAGACACTGACTTTTTATACAACACAAAGGAGAGAGATAATGTTGCTTTTTTCTTTTTTAAAGGTGTCTATTATACTGTACAACCTGGTTTATCTATGTATCCTTTTCTTTCATTGGTGAAATTTTTAGAGATAAATTTTTTTAAACAAGCACATGAGATATGCCAATGTTGGTCATTTGTAAAGCATCACAATATTCTAGACAAAAGCATGAATTATTACAATTTATTAGAGTATATACAACCATAGTCTCAAAGTTTTCCTCAGGTACTCCATGCCAAATATAGAATTCCGTTCTAATTATTTTTCTCAGCCAATACATGAGCTTCTTCTATGATAAAAATAGTTTTATCAAATTTTTAGTTTATTTTTTAATAATTTATGCTTTATAATAAAACCAGATGGAGACCCAGTACAAATTTCTCTCTCCAGAGCACAGAGCAGCAAATGGAAGACATGTTTAGGAGCCATGAACCAATTCCCAATTCCCCATAGAACAAGATACGTTGATGCTTAAAGCAATAAGCTGATAACAAAGCCTTCTTTGTTTTAACTTGAGAAGAAAAATGCAAACTATCCAGAGAAGATCTTGACACCTTGAAACTAAAGCACTATTAGCCTTTCTTCATAGGCTATATGCATTAGTATATAACACTGCCTTTGCAGTCCGAAAATTCCAATGTGCTTGAAGCACAATCCTAAAAAAACTAGCTAATATAGAAGAAAGCATGAAAAAGACTGTCTTCCCTCTTAACATGTATGAGCTTTAATTGGAAGGAAGACCTCAATTTGTTATTTTGTAACATTATTTTGAATTGTGTCTTCTTTTTTAAAAATAAAATGTTATTTTTTAAAATAATATTTATTTTTTTTGAAATGAAATAGAACTCAGTAGAACTTCTTCAGAATTTACACAGGCAACACTGATGAACAGAAAGCAAGCCATAGAGTATTTAAAAAATGAAATAAAAATTCAGCAATGGGGTCACTTTGGACTCATTCACTGAGCCCAGTGAGTGCCAATTATATCCAGTTACAATTATAGGCTCTTCAACACTTTCACATAACCATATCATAAATATGCCCTGGTAATCCATTTTTTAAAAACTCTCCCTGTGAAGTTGCCTTCATTTTGTCCATAGCATATAGGTGAGTTAAGGTCATCTTTAGATGTACTAACACTATAACCTTTATTTTGACACAGTCCAATGGCAGTCTCAATGTATATAAAATGCATGAGATTTTGTCATTATGTTGGAGAATAGTCAGGTGATTTGCAATGACTGTGAATGAAGGTCAAAGAGACAGAACAGAGATACACAACAAATTTCTTTTCATAATGTTTTTTTCCTATTGAAGGATCAGTAAAATGCAATTCAACCCACCAGTGGTAATTGTTCTTTATCCAGAAGCTTTACCAAACTGTCAAAAGACAAATGCACTTCCATACAGAAAAGTTTAATCCCCTTTTAGGCAATTATCTAGAATGATTTTATGTTTATTTGTCTTTATTCAGAATTCCCCTGTTTCTAACTATAGGGTTTCATCATAAAACAAGCTAAATTTTTTTGTAACAATGAACATGTGTTGCACTATTTAAATAGGGCGTAACATAAAGGTTATAAATACAAGTTTACTTGCTGGGATCAGCTGTGGTTTCAAGTCAAGTAGCAAATCCAGAAAATATAAAGTGTTATGTTGGAAAACAATTTTTAATTAAAAAGAACATCTGTGAAACTCTTGTTAAGTCTTTTTTAAAGGAAATAGGCTCAAGTGAATATGAGAAAATTTGATGATTCAATATTTTTGACTCAATAAAAACACTTGAATAGAATGAAATGTTGCCACTACTTAATTTACAGTAAATAACATCGGTGTGCATTGAGCCATGTTGTTCTTCTAAAATAAAGGAGAAAAAACACATGATTGATAGCCAATAGACTTTTGAAATTCATTTATTTTTGGTTATAAATTTAGATTGCTGTATATCTAAATTATGAATGGAATTATAATTAAGATTGGGATGATCAAGCCAAATTGACTCTCCTTTGTGACAGTGAAGAGGTCAAAGAATTTTTTTTGAGATAATAGGAAGCTATCCATTAGCTACAGTTCTTTTCATTCCTGTTTGCCAAACTCTCACCAATACTAACAATCCTATGTTAAAGTAATGGAGGCTCCATAAATATTCACATATGAATTATATGAAAAACTGACTACAGTGTCACAGGATTAAAATGGGTGGGAAATCCTGCATATCCAGTTCTGCACGAATGTTCCTTTACAGATAGAATTGACATCTATATAGATTAAAGTTAGTAGACACCAGAGATGCCTGCAAGGAGGGCCTCAAAAAAGTCAAGATGACAACCACAATCATGAGATCCAAGCTCCACCTTCTTTATACAGGTTGCAACATATGTAACAATAGAATAGAATAGAATAGAATAACAGAGTTGGTAGGAACCTTGGAGGTCTTCTAGTCCAATCCTTTGCTCAGGCAGGAAACCCTATACCATTTCAAACAAATGGTTGTCCAATCTCATCTTAAAAACTTCCAGTGTTGGAGAATTCATAACTTCTGGAGTCAACTTGTTCCACTGATTAATTGTTCTAACAATTAGCCAGGAAATTTCTTCTTAGTTCTAGGTTGCTTCTCTCCTTGATTAGCTTTCATCCGTTGCTTCTTGTCCTGCCCGCAAGTAATGATTTTTATCACATGATTGTGGTTGCACTATTTTTTTTTACTTCCTGCAGACCCCCCAACCCCCTGTGGATCCATCAGCATAAGAAAAAAATGGGCTTAATCCTGAACTCCTCTCCAAAGGTGTGGGTGTTCACTCACCCACACCTTGGTGGTGCAGACTGTTAAATGCCTAGCACTTAGTTCCAGCTGCCTGCAATTAGTGCAGGCTCAAATCTCACCAGGCTCAAGGTTGACTCAGCCTTCCATCCTCCCGGAGTAGGTAAATTGAGGACCCAAGATTGTTGGGGGCAATAAGCTGACTTTGTAAAAATGCCGCTGGGGGGTGGGGGGCAAAAAGCCCTAGTAATAAGCAGGCATATACAATGGAATGAAGTCTATTGCTGAGTGCATTGGGTTGTGCTCCAAAAAATTGTAAGGTGCCCTGAGTCTCCGGAGAATGGCGGCATATAAATATGAATAAAAAAAAGAAAAACAAAATGGAACATTATAGAGCCTGCACACGGGCAATAACTCAGCAAGTCAGATTGAAGTGTCAGCTCTGAATGTTCCTTGAGTCACTCTGTCCCTGCTACACTTCACAGGCTGATTTTATGAAGAAGAATGGGAAGAGAAAGCACAATGTCCACTTTTAACTCCTGAAGGAAAATCAACATATAAATCTAATGAATAAGTAAATAAATAAGATGACTTTGTGCTGGGGTCAGTTATAATATTGCCAGAAGCATTCATTAACATGAACAAATTATTTAATTAAGGATAGAAATCTTGTTAGAGATCCCAGGAGATTTTTTTTTCCTTTAGTGATTTTTGCATAATCCAATTGAACGTCATAGAATTTTAGAAGTTCCAAACTGGAGGACAACTCTCAGGGACTTAGGGTTAACAAGAACAGCTTGTATGAAACCTTCCTAACTAATTTATATCCCCTTGGATAAGTCTGGAATAATGTCCAGCTTGATGGTTTGACTCTTGAACACTTTGAAATAATATATTAGCATATACCATTTTATATACAAGCTTGAGGTACTCAAGCTTGATGAAAATCCCCTACTGTTAAGTAGGTGGTTTATTAGCACTTGGTAACTGAGGAAAGCATTCAGTTTAGACTTAATCATACAGACATTTTCTAGGTCCTGTGAGAACTGTCATATACAAGGTTGGTGATAGCAATGTCCATTTTAGAAGCCAATGAGCCTTATATCCAATCCTTATGCCATATTTTTAAATATTTATTATATTTATTATAAATAAAATGTATTTTATATTCAATTAGCAACCAAAAGAAAGAAAAGAAAAACAAGGTGCTTATTACTATCTCCCCTTTTTGTTAGTATAATGATACAGTGTTTAGAGCATTCATTTAGAGCATTTTATATTTTTAAGTTTTATACATTCGTTTTTGGGCTTGTAAATTTGTTTAATTTCTTTTAATTATTTATTGTTCTGTTTTTAGTTGTGAGCCTCCCGAGTCTTCGGAGATGGGGCAGCATACAAGTCTCAAAAATAAATAAATAAATAAATAATTCAGATGAATGGTTATTTGTATGATTTTCAGGGTTCAAGGTAGAGCAGAGGGAAATAAAAGAGAAGATCCTGGGAAAGGAATGCATGAGTAGCTGGCATGGGTTTACTGCTGGTCGATTAACCCTGATTAGGGATATTTAGGTTGAGAAAATAATCACTGGCTTTGTTCATACTTGTAACTGGTGAAATCTGAATTTATTTATTTACGAGCTGCAGTGCTGCGGTGGTGAGAATGCAATATTGCAGGCTAATTGAGCCTGAGTTCAATTCTGGCTGGCTCACGCTTGACTCAGACTTCCATCCTTCTGAAGTCAGTAAAATGAAGACCAGATTGTTGGGGACAATATGCTGACATTGTAAACCATTCAGAGACTGCTGTAAAGCACTATGGAGTGGTATATAAGTCTAACAGCTATTGCTATTATTTATTTATAACATTTATACAACTGTCCATCTTCCAACCAATGCTGGGCAGCTCCCAATCAAAAGTTAAAGCAACATATAAAACCATATTAAATCTATAAAACTAATTGGATTAAAACATTAAAAACAACAAAGACCTGGTGCCAAGTCATCTTTTAATGTGTCATTATCCAGTAAATCAAGGACTTCTAAGTTTCAATTGCAGTCTCTTCACCCTTAATACTACCAAACCTATTAATGAAGCTTGATTCATTTTTGTTGTGGTTAGCTGGCAGCAGGTGCAGATGGCTGAAGGGAGCGAGGACTCAGATGAGGGGCCAGGACCATCAGGGTGTGGACTGCTGCCTTCAGAGATTGTGGGGGCTGGCAGCAGCCATGAGGAGGTTCCCAGAGGAGCCTGTGCCAAGTGCGCGTGCACGCAGGATTGCTTGGAGGAAAGAACAGTTACAACAGCACGGGTGACTCAGGAGTAAGGTTGTGAGGTAATGGCCCCTCCTTCAAGAAGATAAAAGCCAGCTGTGAATGAACACACTTTGCAGAAGGCAAAGAAGTTTTGAACTCAGCCTCATGGACATTACAGTTGGTATTTGAAGACTCTTGTAAACTATTTCTTATCTGTTGTTTTTTGTCAGGCTTGAAAAAACTTGGCAAGGCTCTTTCTTGTCGGATCTAATTAGCTGGAAGCAGCCTTTTATCTGTGAAGAAATAGGATTCTTAGCTGAAACTTAAAAAGATTATACTGCTGCCTTTGTCTTGTGTTTGTTCTCTTTGGAACCAGGTTTGGGTCAGGACAATTTCACCAATGGCTAGATTCTAGCCCACAGCAGCAAAAACAAATGTATAGCCAACTTTCCTAGTCTGGCACCATTAAGATACATGGAATTATATTTGCTCATTCTCAAACTTAACCATGTTAATTAGAGACCCCAATGTATTTGTGGGAGTCCAATATTTTGTTTATGTTTGTTCTTCTTGACTTCCTGACTGAAGGGTAAAATAATGTACAATAAAAAATTAAGACATATATGATAACTGTGATGTCTAAACAAAAAAACCCAAGACTAAAGTAAAAAAAAAACAAATTATAATAAATTAATAAATACTAATAACTGGTTAGGGAGCAAGTTTGTTGCAGTGGTTAAGGCATCAGGCTAGAATCCAGGAAACTGTAAGTTCTAGTCCTGCCTTGGATCCAAAGTCTGTTGAATGACCTTGGGAAAGTCACTTTCTCTCAGCCCTAAGTATTCTGACCCAGCCTTCGCAAAAGCAAGAGACTTCTCACAAAGAAAACCCCCTCTTTATTTACTTCTTGTGAATTAAGTGCATTCACCAACCGAGAGTCCAGGCAAGAGTCCTGCAAGGAGTTAACTGCAGCAATAGACCTTATCAGTTCCTTAGATAATTGCAAGGCCATGAGCTCCCAGCTGAAAAGGCTGAAAATTAAATCCTGGCAAGGCGGTCTTTGCTGCATGAAACACAATAAGCAAAATCTCTAGAAATATGAACTGTTGTCTCCTATGACCACCACTGCTCTTTCCTTCTATTTATTCCCCAGCCAGGGAGGGGCCATTCAGCCATATTTGATTTGCTTCCCAAGTCAACTCCTTTGTTTTGTCCTTTGTTGTTCACCTCTCCTACCTGCTTTGCACATATGTGCATCTGGAACAGGCCCCAGCTGTTCTTCCTCCACACTCATCTCTGTCTCCAAAGGCTTCTGCCTCACTGGTGGCTGGGAAATGCTGGACAGCCCTGGCTCTTTCCCTATGTCCAATGCTTGAGCATCCATCAGACCCTTCCTCAGGCTCCAGAACTGGCCCAAGTTCTTCCCCAACCTCCTCATTGTCTGAGTCTGCTTCCAGCTCCGTTGGCAGCTGGTGGGCCACAACACTAAGGAACAGTGGTGGGATTCAGCCAGTTTGCACCACTTTGGGAGAACCAGTTGCTAAGTTTCAGAGCAGTTTGGTGAACTGGTTGTTGGAAGAAATAATTAGGGCAGAGGACCGGTTGTTAAATTATTTCAATCCCACCACTGCTAAGGAAGGAAATAATAGCAAATTATTTCTGAAAAACTTTGCTAAGAAAACTGGAGGGATATACATAGGTAGTCAACACTGACTTGAAGGTGCACCCACAAACACACACAAAAGAAACTAGCTAATTATAAAGGTGATAATCAATCTTCAAAGCTCCACTGGAAAAGCTTGTTTTCACTAGTTAATGAAAGACCATCAAAAAAAATAAGATTACTTTCTCCCCAGGAGAAGTAATTCCAAAGTGCTGGTGTCATCACTGAAATAAACTAATTTCTGGACTCATTTCTGGTCATCTCAGGGAGTAGTTCTAGCACAGAAACTGTAAAATAGACAAAAAGAGGTACTATGAGTCTGTTTTTCTGTAATTTAATGGGAAATGTGGTAGGTTCATGTCAGAGGTGGTATTCAGCAAATTCTGACCAGTTCTGGAGAACTGGTAGCGGAAATTATGAGTAGTTTGGAGAACCAGCAAATACTACCTCTGACTGGCCCGGTTCCCATCTATTCTCTGCCCCCCCGAGTCCCAGCTGATTGGATGGGTCTTCTTTTGTTGCCCTGCACAGGAGAATGGAGCTGAGAAGCAGGTTAGTAGGGTGGGGGAGGGAACGGTATTTTTCAATAACCTTTCCCCAGGAGTAGGAAGGAAATGGGGATTTTGCAGTATCCTTCCCCTGCCATGCCCACCAAGCCACACCACACCCACCAAGCCACGCCCACAGAACCAGGAGTAATTTTTTTTTGAATCCCACCACTGGTTCATGTCCTCCAATCAGCAGAAGTCAAGAGGCAAGGATCTTTAGGGAAATCCTTCAGAAAGGTAAGGCATCATGTAACACTTGCTTCTCAAAGATGTTTCAAAGAAGCTAACCTAATCTAATAAAGCAGTGTTCCAACCTTTTTAGCACCAGGGACCGGCTTTGTGGAAGACAATTTTTCCACAGATCATGGGGAGAGATGAGGAGGAATGAACAACCAGATCCTTCACATGTGCAGTTTACACTAAGGTTCACACTGCTATGACTGTCTAATGCCTGATGATCTGATGTTAGTGCTGGGGAGTGGCTGCAAATACAGATAAAGCTTCACTTGCTCACCTGCTGCTCACCTCCAGCTGTGCAGCCCAGTTCCTAAAAGGCCACAGACTGGTACCAATCCATAGTCATGGTCCTTTGTTACCCCTGTAATAAAGGATTGGTAGCTCTGAATTAGACTTACCACTTATCTGTTTTATATATAAATCAAAACAACTGTCCATGCTTTCAATGACATGGAACTAAAATTATAACTTTGCTAAATTATGTACATTCCTACATACCCTGCTATTCCCTTGCAGGGCAGAGAAAAATGGGCAGAAGAGGAGTAAGAAAAAGGCAAGAGATAATTCATTCTCCTTTCCCATATCTTTGATTCTTACAAACCACTCCTTCCTCCATCATATCCATACATCACTTCATACCTTGTGTTTTATTAATTTCTTTTCCATCTTTCTTTTGGGGAGCTCACCAACATCACCCGCCACAACTTCATAACTTGTTTGCCATCACATTTCCTTTCATTCTGCTTCCCTGTCATGCCAATCCCCACTTACTTCCTGATTCTCTTCTATTGCTCCTCATTCATTCCCTCTATAGGACCAAAATATCTCATTTTATTTTTTCTCAGCCAGGTGGTTCACTTTTGTATTCAATCCAGATTCATTCTGCGTCACTCGTTTTTGACCATAACTACTTCTTAAGTAAATGATTCCTACTGCAGTCATCTCATTATGATCTTCCTTTGACGTGTTCAGCTCTTCCATATAACAACCTGGGCAGAAACATCTCTTACACACCATAATTTTCACTTCATTTGATAAGCATTCATTCATCTTAATAAACTATATCCCACCTTTAACCTTTCCATCAATATTTTCATATATTTACATTTTCTTATCCATGTTCTATTTTTTCTCTTTGTATTCTGTATAATTGCTCACTCAAGGAAAAACAAAAGGAAATATTCAGGGCCATGCTTCTCATTCCACATATGCTATAAATAATTTGAGTTCTTGTTAAAAATATGACATAATCTCTGTACAAAATTACATGTACTTCCATGTGCATAACCAGAATTTACTTCTAACATTACTACCAGCAAAATCCCACATTGTAGACCTCCATTTCCCCCCCCCAATTTTCACACATTTAACTTCCCAGGAACACTTGGAAAAAAAATCCGCTCTGTTTTCTGCACTGACTTTTTCTTCTTTTCCCTTTGTATAGGGGAAGAATAAGGATATTCTTCCTATTGTGGAAGTTTGGCAGGTCCAGGTTATCTAATCCCCAAGGAAATGCTTTTCCATAAGAGTTGTGTCATGACAGAGAAGTAACATCTTCTGGGATCCATGAGTATGTTTCATGTAGAAGACTTAGACAATGGCCACCCTGACAGATTTTATGAGGTGGGTCAAAATAACTAAGCTAGGCATCCCTGAAAAAACCTAGCCCTCAAATAAGCTGTCTTTAAAGATAAGAATCAGCATTTTGACTTATACCCAGAAGCTTATGTTATGTATGTAGGTTTGAATGTCATTGGTTTAGTTTGAATTCTTCTTGTAAAATGTCAAATAGGATTGGTTTAAAAAGTGCGGGAAAACCCTGCACTCTGATTGGCTGGCAACTATGGCTGCTGGCTATAAGTAGCAGCCGTAGCCCAGCCAAATCGGGTCCATTCGAGCTGTAGTCACTAATAAACTCTTCACTAAAGCTCTTCGACCCATAACTCCTTGCACCACCATTTTTTAGATGGATGGATAGAGATTTTGGTCTTCAAGGGCAGTCATATGTACAGCATATATTACATAAGTAATCCAAACAGAAGATGACCAAGTCATAAGTAACTTGGAATAGGACCTCTTTTCCAGAAACTGGTACACAAGATGGCACACAAGACAAATTTACCCTATCTACAATTAATGATGTCAAATCACCAGATCTAGTCACAGATACTCAATCTGTTGGTATGTAAGAAATTATGAGCTGGGATAGCCATAACAACAAGTCAGCCAATGGGAACTGTTTGGTGACTAAGAAACAGCACCTGTTGTGAACCATATCAGACAGCTTGGAGCCTGGGCGTGGCTTAGGGTAACTGGTCTGTATAAATATAGAGCTTCTGTGATTCTGAGTTCTGGTAGTAGTTCTGATTGCTTCTGCTTCTTGTCCTTGTCCTTGCTACTACATTGCAAGAGCTGCATGGGTATTGTATACATGCATCATGTTTTATATTATTGTATATAAAGAAGTTTCCTCTATAAATGAATCCTGCTGAATTATTTATTTGTGTGCTGGTTGGATTGCTGCAAACTGTAACACAATCTTTCCAGGATTTAGCCTAAGCCAATTCTTTTCTATCTAGGACCCCCACAACAACCAGACACTGAAATGAACCAAGATGAAATCACTTGATAAAATTACTAAGGACACCTGCCATGTGTTGGAGAGTGAATTCATTCAATGGCTACATGCAAATATTATGTGGTGAGAGAGTAGAGTCCCAAACAACCCAGCAAAATAGTAGTTTGGGACAAGACTTCTCCCCCACATCAAACCAACTGGAATCAGGCCTGGAGAAAAGAGGAGAATTGCTGCAATGCTATGCCACTCACTTCTGTGGCACATCTAAGCAGATCCAGAAGAAATCCATGATTTATGATACTAAAATCAATTGGGAGATCAAGGAGAGCCAGGAGTGATACATCAACACCACCCCAGTCCTCCCAGAAATCATTCACAAGTCATACAAGAGATCATACACCTCATTGTTATGATAAAGTCTGAAACCCAACTAAAAAGGGTTCAAATGTTCTGGTAGATCCATGGTCCTCTGAAGCTGCCAATACCTTCATAATAACAGAATAAAAACTGGAAACAGGATGAAGATTATCCAATGGCACATTTTTTTCTCATTCACAGAGCATTTCTCATTCTATCTAGCACATTTTCATACTTTTCATTACTAAAGAGGTGATGTGGCACTCTGTAAGAATTCCACATTTATATCTCATTTTCATTCATTCTTTTTGTGAGATTAATCTACTTTTAATGCCTTTTCATACAGAACTCAAACTTTTTCTTCCTACAGTCATTTTATGCTCTAATTTATTTTACATCATCCTTTTCTTCCATGTCCTTTTTTCCTCTATGATCTATTCTTGATATTACCAAAAGACGGTCTGTCCCACATTTATCACCCCTTTTCTCCTTCACTAATTGTCTCAGTTTTTCACTATAATTATTTTAATTCATTTCTTTCAATTGTAAAAAAAGATAAATTGGATGGTTTATTTATCATATTTGTAAGACAGTCTGCTTCAAATGACTCTAGTGGCAAACAGAGACAATAAAAACAATATGTGAAAGCATCCAAGAAAAACCACAATTCTGTCTTGTTTCCTGGGATTTGTTTTACTTCTCTTCACTTAGATAATGATTCTTGGCTATATTTCTCAAGGTAATCTCCCTTAGTATTTATATTCACCCAGTAGAAGGCCTTTACTAACCAGGAGCAGCTTGGCTTTAACCAGCTTAGCTAACAGTACAAATAAACTGGTTCACTTCCTCAGGAGTCATATAATCAAACTCTTTCCAACTAACCAAGCAATACTGTTCTTTCTTCACCTTGACTGTCCAGTCAGAGTCAAATTCCTAGCAAATCCAAGCAAATTCATCTAACACTTGCATTAAATGTTCTTCACAGTGGCTGAATAGATGATCCTATGGCCTTTCCCTCCCCAGAAATAATTTTTTTTATCTCTCTTAACTAGAAAGTCTTATGTCTTACTACCTTTGATCCCCTCAAGCTGCCTGCAAGTAGATGGAACATTTTCTTTTCTTATTTGCCATTATATCTTCAGGCTAAATGTCAGCTTCTCTCTTTTCTCCCCAATGACAACATGTCCCAGAGGTTTCCTATGTCAAGATTCTTGCATCCAGAGTTTCATGGACAAAGTTTCATTGGACTTTAATTTTTTTTTCTATCTCTCCACTGTGAGGCAACTTCCCCATACTTTTTGAAGTTTTCTGTTTTGATTTCTGTGTGGGCTCCATGCCTACTTATTTTTCTCTTCAATTGAATGATTTCACCTATTTCATTTATTTATGACTCCTTTCAGTTACTTACTGGGAAATCAGAAGAAGCTTCTTGGATGGGAAGCGAAACATCTTCAAGGAAAAGTGAAGTCCAGTTGCCGTTTGAAAAAACACCATTTGCACAATCATGACCTGGAAGGCTGAAAATCTCCATAGACATTTTGCATCACATTTATTTATTTTCCAAGACTACTACAATTTTATGGGTAGTACATACATGTGATCAGAACCTAAGCTTCTTTTTTTCAAGATGTTTCTGCATGGTCACCATTCTACTAGCTAAACAGTTTTATTATCAACTGTTAACTGCTGGAGATAACCATTTTTAAAAGACTCAGCTTCAGGTTCAAAAGTAAACTATTCTAATTGGCAAACACATTTTTCTCAGTTCAAGTTTAAAAAGTACAAAAAGGCTTCCACACAAAATTTCTATCACTTAGCACTGGACTCAAATTGTATTTGTTATTAGTACTATTATACATAATTGAAACTTAAGCAAGCTGGTGGTATTATTTTTGGATGAGTTTGCAATAATGTTAAATACCCTGGAGATAATAGCAGTAAGATGATGGCCTAGATAATTTTAATATAATAAGTGGATTTACTTAGATTGTGTAAAGTGACCTTTCCAGGGCCACTTACTTTCTGCTTTGATTTAATCACATAGTCTTGCATTCTGTTCTCAAATTTGGAAGCAAATAGGAAAAGCGAGGACTCAAACCTTTACTAAAATGGCAGTAAAGATTATATAGCAACACTATATTTTAAAGCAGAAATCAATATGGATTAGATTTTAGTTCTTTGAAATAGTACACATAATCATGACTATGAATATATTGAGCTAAAGGAATTTGAGATTTAAATTATTTTTGAATCTCATTTTTATACTGCAGTTCCCAGTAAAATACCAGTACTAAAAACAAATAAAATGTTATAAGAAGTTCAGCAGGGAAATTGCTGTTCCTATTGCCACCTCAGTTCTGCCTCCCATCTGCCCTACCCCAATGCAAGTTGTTCAGCTTTCACTGATTTAAGAGCCAATCAATCTTTAAGTAGGATTTCAAAGAGTTCTTCTTCCATATCCTGGATGGTTGCTGTTTTGGCCAATATTAAACTAGACAAACTAAAGATCTGACTCAATGTGAGATGGTTCCCTATTTTTCAATAAAGTTTAAGCAGCCTAATTATTTTATTTATTTATTTATTTATTTATTTATTTATTTATTTATTTATTTATTTATGATGGGATTTATATGCCGCCCTATCTCCTGAAGGACTCAGGGCAGCTCCCAACTGTAAGAAGACATAGAATACAAAAATTAAAATTATTAAAAAATATTAAGTAAAATCCCAACAATAATTAAAAAACCCACAACAAGCAATAAAACCACTAAAAGCCAATAACCCCCCCCCCAGTCCAGATTGGCCTGCTGGAAGAGCCATGTCTTCAGGTCATGACAGAAGGATCAAAAGTCAGGGGCCATCCGCAGCTCTAAAGGTAGCTGGTTCCACAGGGTAGGCTCTCCCACAGAGAAGGCTCTCCCGCTGGGGGCCGCCAGCCGACACTGTCTGGCTGACAGCACCCTAAGGAGGCCCTGTCTGTGGGAGCACACCGGGCACTGGGAAATTGCTGCCAGCAGTAGAAGGTCCCGCAAATACCCTGGCCCTAAGCCAGGTAGAGCTTTATAGGCAATTACCAACACCTTGAATCTCACACGGAGGGCAACTGGTAACCAATGCAGCTCACACAGGAGGGATGTAATATGGGAGTATCAGAATACTCCCATCACAACCTGCGCGGCCGCATTCTGCACCAGCTGAAGCCTCCAAGTGGTCCTCAAGGGCAGCCCCATGTAGAGAGCTTTGCAGTAGTTAGGTGCTACTGTTAGGTGCTATAACCTCATGAATACATTTTATACTGGTCTTGTACATTCTTTAAATACAAAACTGTTCTCTGCCCCAAAGAGTATTCAGTCTAATGCAAGCTTAAACTTCCATGGTATAGCTGGAAGAATATCTCCAAGGCAACAGAAATCCTCAGCTTAAAGTATATATTGAGTGAGTGTTGCTGGAATCTATTTATAGAGATGTGTAGGAAAAACAATTAAGGAGACAGACAGAAGATTAATGAGAAACAGCTTAGTTGTGCAATTTCTGAAATTCAGCTGTAAAGAAAATGGAATTCTGAGAAGGGGAGGCATAAGTATTGAGCACCTACCCTATAAGGTAATCAATTTATATTTTATGTCTTATCAACCTATATTTTTCTGTCTAATTTTGAAATTACTGTTTGAATCGCTGTTGATTTTAGACACACATAGATGTAAAATTTAAAATTAATTGAATTAAATATTAAAATATTTTTAAACATTTAAATTTACTCCCATGTAGTTTTCATTACAAGAGCTTCCAGGTCATTTCCATTTTCAGTATCACAATCGTGTCATCAGCATAGGGAAGGTTATGGATGTATCTTTCTCCAATTTAAAAATCACACTTATCTTCTTCCAATCTAGCTTCCCTTAATATACATTTAGCAATTGATGTACATAAGTAAGAATATAGCATACAGCTCTGTGCCGCCCATTTCATGACTTAGAGTCACCCTGCTCCATCTAGCCTTTGGTTTCCTGACTTATGTACAGCTTTCTTATGAGAACAATGAGATGTTTCAGGATTACATTTTTCTGAGCACATTCTCAACATGATTAACACAATCAAAGACCTTTCTGTAAACAATGAAGCATATTATTACCTTTGTTTTAGTATTTTTTTTGGCCTTTTTCAATTATCCAGCATGCTCCAGTAATGATGTATCATATTCCTCATCTTTCTTTAAGTGAGCTTAAATTTATTGCATCTCTTTTTCCATGCGGCCTACAATTTGGTTGGGATGATCCTAAATATTATTTTGCTGGTATGAAAAATTAAGGATGTTGTATGTAGTTTGCACATTGTTTTAAGTCTCCCTTTTTTGATATTAGAATATAGCCTACCTCTTCCAATCTGTGGATTACTTTCTTATTCTACAGATTTGTAAAACCTTTGATTAAGATAATTGGCTGTGGCCTGATTTAAGAGACAGCCCTGGCCCATGATTCCTTGTTGGAATCAACTGTCCAGTCTTCAGTTCTTATGCAACTATGTGAATTTTGCTCATGAAATTCTGACCTCTCGACTAGTAATAGCCCTGACTTGGATCTAGGAACTCTGGACTGGATTTTGACTATTCTTCTGCATGCTCCTGTTAAAGCAAAACCACTTGGGGCATTTTGTTTCAGAGATTTTGTTTTGGTTTGCATTTCTTGTCTGCTGTTTTCTTCTCAATCCTCTGTAAACTGCTAATTTCCATAGCAACTGTGTGAGTGTATAATTGAAACCAGAAGCAGGACAGTAGCAATGATATAGTCAATTTGATTTATGTGTACTCTACCTGGTAGTGTCCAGGTGTTCTTTAGGCTGTGAAAGACTGTTAGCAATGAAGAAATCATTAGACTGTATCAAATTAATATGTCATTTTTCTGCTTAATTTTTATCATTTAAACCATATGCTACAACTTCATTTTCTCCTCAATATTTCCACTTTAACCTTCCAAACCCCGACCACAAGCAACCCAATTTGCTTCCATGTTCTGTGGATTTCAGAGTGAACTTTTCTATAAAACTCATTAACTTCCATTTTTTTCCTGCATCTATAATTGGAGCACAAACTTGAGTAATCATCATATTAAAAGCTGGTTCAGTAAGTCCAATTATTATTTTTATTTACTGCCTGCATTATAACCAAGTATTATGTTTACCATAGCCTTCCTGACAAGGAAAGCAGCAAGATTCCTTCTTTATTTTTCATGTCCCAAATAATAAACATTATGATCATCTAAATGAAAGTGTCCCAGTCCAATCCATTTCAGTTCACCAAGGAATAAGGATTTGTTTCATCTTTCACTGTGTTGAGCTTTCTCATATTAATATTTCTCACTGTCCTTGTTCCCACTATAAAAATATCTTTTCAACTTGGATTGTTTCTCCTTTCATGGCAATACCAGCAACTAGACTTTTCAAAAGCTTTAATCTAGCCATATTATAAACCCAGTAAGTGCAGTATGCTGATGATTCTTGAAAGATTTCAGTTCTTCCTCAATAGCATGTTGAGTGCCATCAGAGCACTACATCAATTTATATTTTCTATCCTTGTACGTTCCCTACTCCCAAAAAATACAGAAGTGGTTTACCATTGTCTTCTCCTACACTGAATAAAATTATGTCTTTTCTGCTGTCACTAAAGTGACCATCTGACTCTGGCATCTTATATTGCTGCTGTCCAATACAGCTGCCTGACATGATTTAACCGGGCAGCTGTGATAACCTTTATGTGATAGGTGATCCTACTGGGATTGCATTATATGCCATAATGAGGCAACACAGTAGGACTTGAGCAGAGACTTGTAAGCTGGAAACCATAAATAAAACCCAGCAGGAACTACTATGTTATATTAAAATCACTATATTCCAATATTGACTAAAACTGGTCATAGGATAAAACATCTGTGCAATTTTAAAAAATGATGGCTATTAGACCCAAGCCCAGAGATGAGACTCTAAGGTCCAACTGAATTCAATCTTTCATTTGCTTATACCTAAGAGACAGAATCTTACCAACCTAAAGCTATCACCTTCTGTGCTAATAGATATATCCTGAGAGTTTCTAGAATGTGGCTGCCCTGAAGCTCTTTCCCTTTCTCCCCTCCAGCTCAGGACTTTGCAATCTTTTTGTCTACGTCTGAGTTGGCAAAAATCCCTTTTCCCTCCTGCTGCAGGTGCACTATTCCATCATAATAGCTGTCACCAAGTGGATGACATCCAAACTGGATACTAGACAAACCTCTTATTTAAATACCTTATTGAATGTATTATTCCAAATTTCAAGTAACAAACAGTCCCAGAATTCTGGATAGAAAAGCACAACTAGCCAAGTGCATGCATTTCTTTTGGTCCACATTCTATGAAAACTCTAGATATGAAAGTGTAAGGGTAAGGAACCAGGATGAAACAGGTAGCTGAACAAAATGGTATACGTATTGCTACTTGCTTATTGACAGGAATCTTGCCAGACTAATGCACTCACTACAGAAACTATTAGATAAGCACTGCAAGTGTCTGCTTTCCATTGCTTCCTCCTTCTCAAAGATTCCAGGCTAGCCAGTCTCTCAATTCCTCCCCTCCCTTCAGTTCCCCATTCTTCCAAAGAAAGGATCTGGAGGGTAAGTATAAATAGTGGAATAAGCATCATTTGTCACCTTGTGTAGGTTGATCTGGTTGACCTGTTCTCTTGACCTCTGAAAGATCTTTATTAGGATGAGTCACCTTCACAGAACTGTCACATTTGTAATTAAAGATAATGAATTCTAGGCCAGTTGTTAATCTCCAGGGACAAACCTGCATTCAGTCTCTTTATTTTGGGTCAATAAACATTAATAATATATATGTTTTAAGACAGGTTGTGCAAGTTTTTCTCCCAAGACTGAGAGCTGCAGTTTTCAGTGGAATTACTGAGGGCTCTCCAACTATAACCAAAGTTCAATTTCAATTAGTTTAACTTAACATAATGTTCATAAAGAAATATAGATGATTGATCCCTGCCACAATTCAGTGGTAATTTTGTGAGGAATATGGGGTTCTTCACGGAGTTTCAGGTTATCTACCCCATTTTAAAAAAGGTTTGCATGTGCCAATCCTATTATCTTGTCTGGAGTTCTCCCTGGGACTTAGCAATCTTGCCTTTGATACGTGCCTAATGCTGCATGAAGAGAGATGCTTTAAAGTGTTGAGAAGGCAGACTTCAACATAAGAGGGCTTTATTTTGTTTGTCCTAGGAAGAAATTTTGTTCTAGGAAGTAATAATATGCCTAGCTGTTTGGAAAAATAAATCAACAGGAGATGTTATCTACTGCATGCCATGGCTATGGCCTCTGCATAAATGTCAAGGGCAGAATTTTAAATGTGTCACTCCCCACCTGCTACCCCCTCTGTGCCTAGATTCTTAATTTATAACCCATTTTCATTTTGGTGCTATCTCAAGAGGCACTGGCACTCATCTGCCTGAGATTTCCCTCTAAACTATCCAGTCTGACAGAATAATTTACTGTACTTGCCTCACAAATGTCTCCAGAGCCTGACAAAACACAGATAACCAAGCCTGAAAGGATACAAAACAACCAAAGGGATGTGGCAATGCTGCGGGGAATAGCTCTTTCCCCCCACCCCCATTTTCATCTTCTGGAGTTAAACGCTAGTTGACTTGCCTCACATTGATCACCTCCTTTGTAATTGGGGTTAGAAGTGATGCCCTCATTAATGGTCAGGGAATTTAAAAACAAACCAAATGGGGTTCAGACAGTCTGCATAAGAAGTAAGTTGTCTGCTCAAACAGCCAATTCTGGTCTCCAGCAGGAGACAATGGAGGGAGGAAATAAAGATGGTGGTTATGATTTTACAATTGAAGCTTTTTGTTGTGGCTCAAATCTGGACTTCTCTCTATCATGAGCCATGGTGGTGCCGTGCAGTACTGCAGGCTACTTCTGCTGCCCGCCGGCTGCCTGCAATTTGGCAGTTTGAATCTCACTAGGCTCAAGGTTGACTCAGCCTTCCATCTTTCCAAGGTGGGTAAAATGAGAGCCCAGACTGTTGTGGGAAATATGCTGACTCTGTAAACTGCTTAGAGAGAGCTGTAAAGCACTGTAAAGCGGTATTTAAGTCTAAGTGCTATTGCTATCATTCCCATACCTATGGTCCCATAATTTGCCATCATCTTAAGTATGAGCTAGCAGGGTGCTAAAATCTGAAAATCTGCACTAATGAGACCACACTTGGAATGGTGTATCCAGTTCTGGTCACTGATATAAAAAAGACACCCAAGAAAGAGTACAGAGAAGAGCAAAAAAAGTGATATTGGGTCTGGAGGCTAAACGTATGATAAACAGTTAAAGGAACTAGTCTAAAGAAGAGAAGGACATGATGCAAGTCTTTCAGTACTTGAGGGGCCATCACAGACAAGGGCGGGGGGTCCATCTATTCTCCAAAACACCTGAGGGTAGGACAAGAAGTAAAAGGAGAAGTTTCCTGATAGTGAGAACAATTAAATGGTGGAATAGCTTGAATTCAGAAATTGTGGGTGCTCCCCTAAGTTTGATAAATGTTATAAAGATTACCAATATTGTCACTGTAATTTGAATTAATATGAATGATACTCGGAATCAACACTGTCCACACACAATATGGGTGTATATTTAAAAATAAAAATATATAATAATAATAATAATAATAATAATAATAATAATAATAATGAAATTGTGGGTGCTCCATCACTGAGGTTTTCAAGGAAAGATTGGACAACCAATGTTTGATATGGTATAAGCTTCTCCTGTTCAAACAGGGAGTTGGATTACAAGACCTTTAAAGTCCCTTCCAAACCAGTTATTCCATGTTCTATGTTCCTCTTAGTGCCTGTCCCAGCCTGTCTGCTCATAACCTTCATTCCCAGAGGTGGTATTCAGCAGGTTCTAACCAGTTCTGGAGAACCGGTAGCAGAAATTTTGAGCAGTTTGGAGAACCGGCAAATACCACCTCTGACTGGAGATTTTACAGTATCTGTCAGGTAGTGCTCCATTCAAAATCCAAGAAAGAAATACTTAAACTCCATGAATTAGAGAAAAGATATCTTTTACTGGAAATCAAGTGGTAGCAACAAAAAAATTCTGAATCTGAGAGAATGAGCGCGAAAATCACATATACAAAGTGATGGTAACGTTCCCACCCACAATAGTTCAAGCAGGCTACCCAATTAAAAGTTGTGGATAACGTCATGTGGGCATCTCCAGGTGGTGATGAGGCCTCTGTCCGTTGACCTTGGCATATTTTGATAAAGAGCTGCGGCTGCTCATAGCATAAGACAGAAATCAAAGCAAGAACCCCCCAACTGAGATACCTCTTCTTAACAAAACCTCCAGCTCACTTCCCATAATCAAGTCCCCCCTCCTCCCCCCATTACTTATGACAGCCAAAAGATGCAAAGCAAAAGAAGGAAATCTTGAAGGCTGACAGTATCCTTACCCTGCCATGCCCACCAAACCACACCCACAGAACCAGTAGTAAAATTTTTTGAATCCCACTATTGCTCATTCCCCATGTGGCAAATAGTTCCTGATGGATTAAGCCATTAAAGGCCATACTAAGCCTTTAAAAGGTAACCAGGGTTAGGGGTCACATTTCAATTTAAATATAGGTTACATTTTATTTACATAATTATCTTGTTTGTTTTAATCTGGCAATCCATTGATCTTGCCCCAAATCAAAATTCTCTTGACAATAAGATAATTTTGGCCAGGTTGCAATCTGATAAAATATTTGTCAGCTTACATATTTGTCGGTTTACAAGGCAGTCCAGATCAAAGATAAGATTGCTACAAGGAATATTGGAACTCTATTGTTGCAGGGCATAATAAGAGAATCTTGAAAGCCTGCCAGAGATTCTGTCTCTCCAACCTCATAAAGAGAATAGAGGAAGGACAATTTTCAGTTTCTACCTCACAATCTCCTCCCTTTCAGAGCTAATCTGGTATTTGCCTAATGACAGTTCATGACTTTCTTCAAGGTCAAGTTGGCCAACCCTTATACCTCTACTGTACTGGTTTAAAATAAGAAGTTAAATGACCCCTTTATTGTATGGAAATAAAGGACTTGATAATTTCATTCTCTTGTCATAATAAGAATGATACATTTGTAGTTCATTTTTAAGAGCTTTGTATGCCACATAACTCAGATGCTGCCACATGCTCTCCTCTCTTGGATGGAAACCAATTATAGGCAGTCCTCAACCTACAGCAGTTCATTTAGTGACCTTTCTAAGTTACAATGGCACTGAAAAAAGTGTCTTATGGTCACCTTTTGCGACTTTCTGACCAGCAAAGTTAATAGGGAAGCCAGATTCACTTAACAACAGGGGTGGGATTCTACTGGTTCTGTCTACCTCTGTAGAACCAGTAGCTCTGAAGAGCAGCAGACAGAGAACATACATAGAACCGGTTCTATGTCTGCTGCTGTTTTGGCCCACCTGCCTGCCTGGGCTCTTACCTGACCTTACACAAAATGTAAAATCACTAAACTGGTAGTTACACTGGTCAGATCCCACCCCTGCTTAACAACCATGTTACTAACTTAACAGCTGCAATGATTCACTTAACAATGGTGGCAAGAAAGATCATAAAATGGGCCAAAGCTTGCTTAATACCTTCTTGTTTAGCAACAGAAATTACCAGCATTCATTCTTACCTCCAATAAAATAGGCAGAAAGCTAGAAAAACTTAGGACCCAAATTCATTTCCTATTAGCAATATTTTGACCCCACATTTAGCCTACTTACTGAAGGAACCATTCTTACAATATAATGAACCATAAACTAATCAAACAGCCTCAATTTACGCAGCACTCAGAGCCATTAAAACCTGACTAATGTTAAAAGTAACTAAGCTTATCTTATGTGGAAATGCAGATACTACATAATTAAGTGATCTAAGGTTTTAACCATAGACCTCAAGAAGTTTAACCTGATCCTAATTTTACCATAAACAGTGTGATTTTTTGGGAGGAGGGAAATCTCAATGTTTTTCACCCTTTCTCCATCTGGTACCCTAAAGATGCATTGCAGTACAACTCATGTTCTACTTATTCAGTAGTCATGTTGATGAAGGATTATGATTGAAGACATTTAGAAAGATGTCTGATATGAACACATGCACTGGGAATGGGAGGCATAGTAGAGAGCTGCTGAGAGATCTCAGAGGATTACAATGATTGCATCATCTCCAACCTGACCCTTTTAAAGGAGCAATTGATGCTGCCTCAGCACTATGCCTAGGACTGAACAAGATCCGATGCCAATATATTTTGTGAATCTATAAATGCACATTTCTCATTTGTTACAGACATATGGACTGGACTATTACCTGATTATCTACACTCTTTCAGTTGAAAGTAATTCTACCAAAGAACCACTTTCCCAAAGATGTTTTAGCTAATTCGGAATCATCAGTGCATGCAACGAATTTGATGGCTTCATCCAAGATGTACCACTTTCCATTGTCTACCACAAAATTTAATTTGCTATTACATTGCCTAATTATCCCACTTTCTTGGATATTCTAGAAATGATTGCAAGTCTCACATCTGCCTTCATAGAATAATAGTTTCACCATTTGTAATATTAAGTCTGAAAGGTTTTTTTTTAAGTTTGATCTTTTAAAAGAGATTTAATTTAAAAGATTGATGCAACACTTATATTGGACTAAACCAAGCTACAGAAGTTTTACCTGAAAAGTGACTTAAACTGTCTTAAAACCCAAGGTTCGGGGCAAGTTGGTATATAATCAGTTAAAATGCTTATATAATTTTAGTGGAGTTTTTAAAAAAGCTTTTATTGTAACATGCATTAAATTTTTAAAATTCCTATTTTGGAAGCAGTACTCTAACATTTTATGTCATTTATAATTATATATCTGCATTTGGATCACCTGTGCTTTGAAACAGGACAGGAAGAGTATTTATGCTTTTGAACTTTGGTATGTGAAAAGACTCCTGAGAATACTGTGAACAGCCAAGAAAACAAAGCAATGGATCATCAAACAAATCAACTCAGAGTTCTTATGCAAGTCCCAAGTGACCAGACTCAAATTATACTTATTAGGACCCATTACGCAAAGATCAAGTTCTCTTTGCAGAAAGCTCTAATGCTGGGAAAGGTGAAGCAAACAGAAGAGGATGACCAACACCAAGATGGTTGGATTCAGTTATGGTGGTGAGGGATGCACTGTTGGAAGACTGGAAAGACCAGCTTAGGGACAGATTGTCTTGTAGAAATATCTATGTGATTGCTGAGACTCAACAAAGACTCAATCGAACAATCAAATAATCGATTAATTTGATTCCCTATGAAAAGCGAATTTTTTCAGGATGGACTTCATCAAGGAATCTTACAAATATTTACATATGTATGTATGTATATTTGTAAGATTCCTTGTTGAAGTCCATCCGGACAAAATATATATATATGATTTTCTTCAGGGTAAAAAAGTTAGGCTGTACACAGATATATAGCAAAAAAAAGTAAGCTAAAGAAACTAAAGGCATGAGATAAAAAAGGAAAACAAATCTAATTGTAGTTTGTACCAATACCATTCACTATGCTTATTTGTCCCTACAATTTGCACACTATTTGTCTTCCTTTTAATATTTTTTCCTAGGACATTACATTGATAGTAGTTGTTTTATTTCACTGTTTGATAAATTAGTAGCATTTCCATACAGATCTCTAAGATATTCTTTCCTCATTTCTTCTCAGATAATTTTATTCCTTTTATTTTGAATTCTATTTGCTCTACTGGAAGCTCCTGTTTAGCCCTCTTCAACCTCTTATAAAACATTTACAAACATTTGCATCAAAACCCTTTGCATTTTGTTCTGTCTCTTGATCTTAACTGCTTATTCTTTTATTACATTCTTCACAACTATGTTCTTCTCATTATATAATATCCTTTTTCCACAGCAATCAATCTTTTATACACATTTCCCCATCATGTACAACCTCTTTATTAGTCTATGAAGCATCTCCTTTCATACTTCCTGTTAAGTTTGCATGAAGAGTCAGACGCGAAGAGCTTCAGTGAAGAGTTTATTAAGTGACTACAGCTCGAATGGACCCGACTTGGCTGGGCTACGGCTGCTTCTTATAGCCAGCAGCCGTAGTTGCCAATCAGAGTCTGAGTTTTCCCACTATTTAAACCAATCCCATTTGACATTTTACAAGAACAGTTCAAAATAAACCAATAACATTTAAACCTACATACATAACACTTCCCAATAGTCTAATACTTCTATGGCATTCTGTAATATAATTAGCATTCTTGGAACATTCTCCATTCCAAGCAGCCTACATATTTTATTATGTTACATATATTTTCCAATAATTCTGCTGGAAGATTAGTCTATTTTCTAATAATTCTTTATATAGAACTCATGTTTTCTCTTCCTGTAGTCATTTTCATTCAATTCTCTCATTTTCTCCTTTTCTAGCATGTTTATTTACCTACAATACCTGCTTTTGACACTATCAAAGATGATCTGTTCATTCTTGGAACCTCTTATCACTCTTTTCTTCTTCACAAAAAAGAAATTCATGAATTGTCTCTCTTTTTAATTATTTATTTTCCATGTGAAGACAGAAATGGATATATAGAAAAGAATAGAATAGAATAGAACAGAACAGAATAGAATAGAATAACAGAGTTGGAAGGGACCTTGGAGGTCTTCTAGTCCAACCTCCTGCTTAGGCAGGAAACCCTATACCATTTCAGACAAATAGTTATCCAATTTCTTCTTTAAAAGTTCCAGTGTTGGAGCATTTACAACTTCTGGAGGCAAGTTGTTCCACTGATTAATTATTCTGTCAGGAAATTTCTCCTCAGTTTTAGGTTGCTTCTTTCCTTGATTAGTTTCCACCCGTTGCTTCTTGTCCTGCCTTGAGGTGCTTTGGAGAATAGCTTGACTCTCCTTTGTGGCAGCCCCTGAGACAGTGGAACACTGCTATCATGTCATCCCTAGTCCTTCTTTTCATCAAACTAAACATACCCAGTTCCAGCAACCGTTCTTTATAAGTTTTATCCTCCAGTCCCCTAATCATCTTTGCTGATCTTTTCTGCATTCTTTCTAGAGTCTCAACATCTTTTTACATGTTTAAGCCATGTATTTCTAGGAAACTTTTTTCTAAGCAGATAGATTTTCATTAATTTTTAGTCTTTGTGTAGTTTAGTCACTTTTCTGTATTCTCTAATGTATTGTCCTTTTCAATCCATTCATGTCACTTAACAGAATACATTTTCCTTGAATCTCATTAGGGCAGAATCTTGCTCAATTTTTGTTGCACTAAAGAAACCAAAATACAAAAACAAATTCACCTAACTGCTTATTGTCACTATGTTTTTCTTAACATTCAGTTGAAACCTCCCTCTTGTATAACTTGTGTCAATTCCATCTATTCACTCTATTTCCCCAAGAACAATTTCTACTCTTTTCTGCATGTCAGCCTTTTAGGCATTTGATATTTGCTGTTATGTCAGTCTTTTTTGTCCTATAACTAAGCATGCTGAGTTCCCTTAATCTTTCAGACTCACATTCCATACCTGCAATTTAGCTACATCATTCAGAATATCAAACACTCAGAAGCAAAACACAATATTATTCATGAGTATTGAAGAACTTCAACAAACAAATTATTTGTCGAAATACTAGGTTTTAATATCTCTCTCCATTTCAGACCAGTTTATTGTGTTAGACTTGACTCAAGGCTTATTGAAACCTTTTCTGTTCCAGGTTGCGATGAATGTTAAATGCCATGTGATTAAATAGAATTAAACAACTACCTCAAGTGGTGGGAAAATTGGCCTGGGGGTTTTATTTTATTAATATCCTGAGACAAAGTGCAAAATATTGTCCTTATCTATTCCACAAATAGATACCAACTGTTCTGACCCAAGCCTCGTTCAAAGCAAACACCAAACAGAGATAAAAGCAAAACCTTTTTAATGCTTCTCTGTGAATTCTGTTCATTCACAGTAGAATGCTAATTGTCCCAGATAAGAACAAGCCTTGCCAAGGTTGTGCAAGGCTGCCAAGAACACTAGATTAAATTGCAAGGAAATAATCAAAACCAAAAGTCTCCAAACACAAACCAGGATAGTCCGAACTTCCACAAGACTTGAAGTGCAAGAACTTCTTCCTGCAAAGAATCCCACCTCTGAGGGCTGGCTTTTATCCCTTAAGGGAGGGGCCATCACCTTGCAGCCTTATTCCCGAGTTGCCCGTGCTGCTGCAGCTGCTCTTTCCTTCAAGCATCCCTGTGTGCACGCACACTGGGCACAGGCTCCTTGGGGTCCTCTGCATCACTGTTGCCAGCGTCCACAAGCTCCAAAGGCAGCACTCCACTCTCTGATAGTCCTGGCCCCATCCCTACATCACACACAGGCCCTTCATTCAAGTCCTCGCTCTCCGAGACCTCAGCCATCCGCACCTGCTGCCAGTGAAACACAACACCAACAGAACTATTGTATTTTAATACTGAATATAGGGTGCCATATTTGCTTCAGAAACTTGGGGCATACTGACTGCATGTACCCTAATTCTGTACTGCCCCTGAAGCATTGGTCTTATCCTTTCTAATGATAAGTGTCTCATTCTGTATGACAGTTACTGAGAAGACAGCACCAGTCAATCTCCAGATGAGCTGACTGTTTTGGGATGTCTTACAAAACCTCATCCCATTATTTCTATTGTGGTAAGATTCAACTGCCGTCCTCCTATCTTTCTATTTTATTTTATTTATTTATTTATTACATTTATATAGCTGTCCATCTTTCAACCAACTCTGCATAACTCCTAATCAAGAATTAAAGACGTATAAAATTACATTAAAACAGTAAAACTCATCTAATTAAGACATTAACAAAACTACAAAAACCTGGCATCAAAGAAGTCCTAATGTCTGATTATTTATTTTTATTGACTGATTGATCAAATTTGTTTTCCACCATCTTGTGGTTCAGGCAACCCTGTGCAATTGAGAAGATTATCTAGTCTTGTATCAATGCTAGGGGGAAAAGTCAGGTCTTTAGAGCCTTATTGAAAGCTGAAAGGATGGTGGCCTGTCAAACGTCAGAGGGAAGAGTTTTCCACAGGACAGGGGTTGCCATGGAAAAGACATGCTTCCTAACTCTCATCAGATGACAATATTTAGGGATAGGGACTAGGAGTTTGTCCACCCTATTTGGCTTGGTGGGACATATATGGACTCACGGCTCAGTTTGGAGGAGCAGGTGGGAGCCGTGGCCAGGGGGGCATTCGCCCAGGTTCACCTGGTGCGCCAGTTGCGTCCCTACCTGGACCAAGATGCGCTATGCACAGCCACTCATGTGTTCATTATGTCCTGGATTGACTACTGCAATGAACTCTACATGGGGCTTCCCTTGAGGACCACACGGAGGCTTCAGCTGGTGCAGAATGCGGCCACATGGGTTGTGATGGGAATGTCCCAATATTCCCATATTACACCCCTCCTGCGCGAGCTGCATTGGTTGCCGGTTGCCCTCCGTGTGAGATTCAAGGTGTTGGTGCTTATCTACAAAGCTCTCCATGCTTGGGGCCGGGGTACTTATGGGAACATCTTCTGCCAGCATTGAATACCAATCGCCCGGTGTGCACACACAGACAGGGCCTCCTTGGGGTGCCGTTGGCTAGCCAATGTTGGCTGGCGGTCCCTAGGGGGAGGGCCTTCTCTGTGGGGGAGCCCACTTTGCGGAACCAGCTTCCCCTGGAGCTACGACTGGCCCCTGACCTTTGCTCCTTTTGTCGCAGCCTAAAGACCTGGTTATTCCAACAGGCCGGTCTGGACTAAGGCGGGGGGGTGTGTTTTAATATTTTTAAATGTTTTTAAATGGGTTTTAATGATTATTTGGTCGAATTTGATTTAATTCTATTTTAACTTTTGTATTTGTATGGTTGTTTTTATGTGAGCCGCCCTGAGTCCTTCGGGAGAGAGGGCGGCATATAAGACCAAATAATAAATTAATAAAATAAATAAATAAATATAGATGTTCTCAGGGAGGACATGTTATGTAGAATAGAAAGGACACCATCTTGTTTTTGCCTCAGGCAGAAAAGCGTCTTGGTCTGACTAGGCGTGCCAGTGATTCTCAGTAGCACATTTATTGCTTTTGAAGTATTTGGAATAGTTGGATCCTATAATACGACAACAGCACTTTCTTGAAATACATGTATATATTTCATTTCCTCCTTTGTCTCTAGGGGAGAGTTTAGAGCTCAGATAGATTACATTAATCAGCTGCTGGAGTCTTTTAAAGCTTATTTTCCTTTCCTGTGAGAAGTATCTCACTGTGCATAATGTAACATGCTGTTACATTTAAAATATTTCAATAGATTTTGCAGGAGAAAAAAGCCTTAAAAATAGTTTCTAATTACTTGTTCTTAGGAAAATCACATCTAAATTATGAGCAATTTTTTTTAAAAAGGTGCATTTATAATAGTCAAATCAAACGAGGTCAAATGTTTAAGAACAAAAGAGTTAGGTCATAATTAAAAGGCAGGGGAAGGTAGCTTGCACAGCAGCAAAGCAAGAAAAGATTTTAGGATCATGATCTCTTCTGAATTGCCAAGGCTGGGCAAGTACTTTTGAACAATTGCAGGAAATTGTTTCTTTAAAAGGTATCCATGGTCTACCATTTGCAATTCTTACACTGCAGTGCCTTCATTGTCAGAATGATGCTGAGAAATTACAAGATTACAGCCATGGATAAGATAGCAGATAGCCAAGACTGTACAAGGCATTGTATTCTGGTTCTGTAAATGGCAAGCAAATTACTTGTAGTATTAATACTTGCAGTATTTAAAGAAAAAAGTGGAAGATCAGACGTGCTAATAATTCTTAAAAATTGAGATTGGCAATGGACTGTTGCAAATGACATGCTACTTCTCAGATGCCAGCCACCTAGGCCACCATACCTGTTAGATTTGCATGAAGAGTCAGACGCGGAGTGCTTCAGTGAAGAGTTTATTAGCGACTACAGCTCATAACAGACCCGATTTGGATGGGCTGCGGCTGCTACTTATAGCCAGCAGCCGCAGTTGCCAGCCAATCAGAGTGCAGGGTTTTCCGCATTTTTAAACCAATCATTTCTGACATTTTACAAGAACAGTTCAAACTTAACCAATGACATTCAAACCTGCATACATAACACCCCTCCCCACTAGGTTCAGTCCATACTCAAACCCCAACCTATCTAATGTATTCTTTTAAATAGGTGGGGCTCTTATGTATGCTGAGACCTTCGTGGTTCATTGAAGTTTTGGACTTTCCTGTGACCCTGTGATTGTTGACATTTCCCTCACCTCCCTCCTAGTGATGTGCAATCTTCCACTTGTAAGGATGGATTTTGGCATTGTGACAGGTTTTGGGATGGTTCCTGTCGTAATGGCTCGTTACATGGGGTTGATTCTTGTTTGCTGATTATCCTCATGTTCCTCCCCTCCCCTCAGAAAAAGCATTAGGTATGGGAACTAGAGAGGAACAATTGTGATGTTTCTGAGGTAACCTGGATCTAAGCTGATCAATGTGCCTGCTCCAGAGGACTCCATCCTCTGTTTGTACCCTGTAAGAACGAGGGCCTGTGATTTGAGTTATTTCAGCAGGAATCCATGAAGGTTCACCCATAAGGTTCTTAGCATAAACAGAATCACCCACACTGAATGTGCGAACTTTGCTAGTGGAATCAAGTGGTGTTGGGTGCGTAAGTGGGATGAAGGCGGTCAAGGGAGACCTAAGTTTCCTACCCATCAACAACTCTGCTGGGGATAAGTTAGTTGATGGGTTAGAGTGATGTGCTGAACACTAAGAAGTTTTTCAACTTTCTCAGTGATGTCCCCAGGACCCAATTGCTGAAGCTTTTCCTTGGTAAAACGCACATTCATTCAGCCCCGCCGTTAGCAAGGGTGCCCAGGGGCTGTCAGGGCATGTCTGATACCCAGTTGTGCTAGATAGGATTCAAAAGGGTTGGATGTAAATTGAGGGCCATTGTCAGAGACAAGAACATCAGGTAACCCGTGGGTTACAAAAGCTTTTTAAGCTGCTTGATGACAGCATCAGTTGTGGTGGATGCCATAGGATTACCTCTAGCCATTTGGAATATGCATCTACTATAATAAGGAAGGTGTGCCCTCTGGTAGGGCCAGCAAATCAATGTGAATCCTAGACCATGGGCCCCTAGGACATTCCCATTCCTGTGGGGGCGAGGGTGGGGCAGGCCTGACTACCTGACAGTTGGGACAAGATGCAACCCAGTTTTCAACCATTTTGTCAATACCTGGCCACCATACATAACTCCTGGCCAATCCCTTCATCCTTACAATACCAGGATGACCCTCATGTAACATTTCCAAAACTTCTTTTGCAGTTTTGCAGGAATAACCATCCTGTTACCCCACAAAATACATCCTCTTAATACAGATAATTCAGTTTGCCTGGACTTAAAAGGTTGGGCAAGGTGAGGTAGATCTTGAAGAGGCCAACCTTTCTTAATCCAGCCTATAATAGGAGCCAATAAAGTGTCTTTGGCAGTCTCTCTGGCAATTTCAGCAGCGTACTGGAAGCTTGGCAACAGTTTCTAGGAAAAAGGTGTGTGCCTTAGGTTCAAAGTCCTCCTTGTGACAAGGAAGTGGGCAACGACTCAAGGCATCAGCATGTCCAATGTCCTTGCCAGGCTTGTGGATAAGTTTGTATGAATAAGCAGCAAGAAATTCAGTCCACCTCAGCATTCTTGGTGACAGGATAGTGGGTGTAGGTTTGTCTCCTGCCACAATGCCTAACAAAGGTTTGTGATCTGTGACAATGGTAAATGTTCTCCCATATAAATACTGATGAAATTGCAATTGCCAATGCTTCCTTGTCCAATTGGCTGTAATTCCTCTGCTTTGGTCAAGGTGTGAGAGTAAATGCAATAAGGGCTTCCTCCCACTGGGAAGCCTGTGGCTCAAAACCCCCCCACTCCAAGGGGATGCATCACAAGTCAGTACAACAGGCAAATTCTCAGAGAACTGTATGAGTACAGCATCAGACGTGATTAGTCTTTTAATACTGTTAAATGCTGATTGTTCCTTCCTGCCCCAGACCCAAACAGACTTTTGTCAAGTAATCTGTGTAATGGTTCTGCAGTGGTTGCCTTCTGAGTAGCAACATGTGATAAAGTTAATAAGTCCAAGGAAGGCTTGCAAATCTGTTTTGCATTTTGGTGTAGGGGCTTCTTTGATTGCTTGAACCTTGGCATCTGTAGGGTGGATGTCATGCTTGTCAATCATATAGCCCAAGAACTCAACCTTGTCAGTTCTAAGAGTGCATTTTTCTTCCTTGACTTTTAACCCCGCTTTCTTGAATCTGGTAAGGACTTCTCTGAGTCTCTCTTGTAATTGAGTGTCATTTTCAGCAGAGATCAACACATCATCAAAGTAAGGCACTACCCCTGGCAGTCCTTGGAGAATCCTTTCCATAAGGCTTTGGAAGATGCCTGGTGCCATGCTTACTCCAAACTGTAACCTTTTACATTTGAAGGCACCTCTATGAGTTACAATGGTTTGGGCCTCTGCAGTGGCATCATCAACTGTTAGTTGTTGATATGCCTGGGCCAGATCCAATTTGGCAAAGACTGTGCCCCTGCCAAGTGAATGTAATAAATGATGCACCACTGGAACTGGATATGCGCTCTGCTGAAGCGCATGGTTCAATGTCCCCTTATAGTCTCCACAGATTCTTACTGACCCATCAGTCTTGACTGGTGTGACTATGGGTGTCTCCCATCTGGAGTGGTCAGTGGGCTCTAAAACTCCTTGAGCTATTAGTTTATCTAATTGTGCATCAATTTTTCCTTTTAAGGCAAATGGGACCCTTCTGGGCTTTAAACGAATTGGGGCACCTTGGGATCTAGGTTGAAAGTGATAGGGGTCCCCATATACTTGCCCAATCCATCGCTGAAGACCTCTGGAAACTCAGACTTCAAGGCCTCCTCCCATTCAGTGTTGCTCACGTGATTGATGCCAGTCACCTCGATGCCTAGTGGATTGAACCACTCAAGTCCCAGCAAGCTTGGCGTCCTTGTCCACGATGGTCAGGGGCAAACGTTTGGTGTGGCCTTTGAACTTCACGTTGAATTCTCTTGTTCCAACTACTGGAATCTTGTTCCCTTGGTAGTCTTTAAGAGTCAGTGCTTGCTTCTGGAAATGCTTCTTCTGAATGTTGGGAAGTAGCCTGTGAATAGTGTCCCATGACACCATAGATAAATAGGAGCCTGAGTCCACTTCCATTTGGCAAGGCCTTCCTTCAATTAGTACCTTCACATGTACTTTTCTGCTTCTTAAGGGTGAAGAATGACCAATAGTGACTGTTTGATGAGTTTCATTCTTCCCATTTGCTTCTGTGTTGCGCCCCATTTTCTCACTGAAGTTGTTATGCTTGAATTCTTTGTCAGGAAACTTCTTTCTGCTTGGTGGAGTTCTGGATGATTTGCAGACTCTTGCTAGGTGACCTCTTTTTTCACAACGGAGGCAGATGGTATCAAAAAACTTGCATTCAGTCGGTGCCCCCAACCTCTGCAATAAAAGTCTTGCCTCTCTCTTCCAAGGTCTTTCCTTTTCTTCTCCATTCTGAGTCTATAAATTCTTTCCTCCACCTCATTACAGTCTGAATCAGAATCTATTTGCTCGCAATGGGTTGTTGTGGATTTTTCCACATCAGGATGGCTTGTGGCCTTGTTAATTTTCATCATGGCTGCTGCTGAGGACTTGGTAGCTTCTGCTGAAGAAGCTTCTTCTATGGCCTCCTAAGCGTGATCTTAGGTTTCATTAATAATTTGCTCTGCAAAACCTTGTCTTTTAGGCCTAGAACAAATCGATCGCGCATGGCCTCTTCTAAGTTGATAAATTCACATGCACCCCCAATGTCCCTTAAACTTCTCACGAAATCATTAACCTTTTCGCTTTCCCCTTGATCCTGACGGTAGAATTCGTGTCTTTTAATGAGGCACGATACTTGTGGCGCGTAATGGGCTCTTAATAACTTTTCTAAGTCGGGCCAGTCCATTACCTTCATTTCTGCAGCTCCGCCAATGCCTTCACCATCTTAAAAGCGGCCGGACGCAGTGGGTGAGAAAGACCGCCCTCTTCCGCTTCGGAAATGTCGGCGAGATCGTTTCCCTCCAAATACATTTGAAACGATCTGCATACGAGTCCCAGTCTTCTGCCATTGGATCGAAGGGGGCTGGGGGGGTGTTCAGCACAGCCATCTCTCTCAGCTTGTTCTCCGCGTTGTCTTCTCTTCGGAAAGGATCCCACCTTCGTCGCCAGTGTTAGATTTGCATGAAGAGTCAGACGCGGAGTGCTTCAGTGAAGAGTTTATTAGTGACTACAGCTCATAACAGACCCGATTTGGCTGGGCTGCGGCTGCTACTTATTGATTGGCAGTTGCCAGCCAATCAGAGTGCAGGGTTTTCCCGCACTTTTTAAACCAATCATTTCTGATATTTTACAAGAACAGTTCAAACTTAACCAATGACATTCAAACCTGCATACATAACAATACCCTCTCCCATGAAACTCCATTCTAGGGTTTAAATTTTTCTTCTTCTCTTTTTAAAGGTCAGTTTGCATGCTAAGCATGCTAAAAATTCATTAGACTGCATTCAAGCAATGGATATGTGAGCTTCTTTTGTTGTCTGGGATGAGTTCAAACCTTTGACTCCTGAGAATGTGGACAAGGTTCTTGACCTGATAAGCTTATATTTTATTCCATGTTCCTGTTGGCTGGTTAGGGACAACATTTGGATCGACCTGATAATGTTTACTTCTTTGAAGGAGCAGATTGTGCCTCAGTCTGAAGAAGGTGATGGTATATCTCCTTCTCATGAAATTTTTGCTAGAATGGATGGTTTGGACAATTTTTATTTGTTTTATTTCTGGGAAATGTTATTGAGAATGTGGGGAGGTTTCAGCTTCAGAGTCTATGGAAAATGTGGATTATACAAACACTTTTTAGTCCAGTGCTGTAAGTATAGCCTTGAGGATGAACTGACAAATTCAGACCAGGGCAATACTGAAAATGCATTGGGTGTACTTGCTGATGACCTCTGTTTGGAACCAGGATTGTGGTAATACCACCATCCCTGTTCTTTGACATTTTTGATGTCCAAATTTCTGAGTGGATTAGGAACAGAAGCACGGTATCCTTCTGTTTCTGTGATTGGAACTACCTGCTGGTTTAGGGAGAAACATAATTTATGTGGGATGCATCAAGACTTGAGGATCTCCCTCTTCTTGGTTAATATTGTCAGCCTTTCAAGGGAGACCAAACTATGAAACCAACTTATGAATGCTAATACATGATTTTGCTATGAGGTTACAGTAACAGAATCTTACAAGTTTGACTTCTGCCTGAGCCTCAAATTTATTTTATCTGACCAGTTGCAGATTTTCCTCCTGATCCTCTAGGTTACTCTTATAGCCCATTACAAACACCTACATGAGGTAACTGGGTACAATCATCAATTGATTCAGTGTCTAGTACCATCTATACCAGGGGTATCAAACTGGTGGCCTGCAGGCTGGATGCGTCAAACATAGGCCACACCCACCCCAACTCCACAAAGGGGAAAAACATCACGATACATCACCTGAAGGCAATGTGATCCGGTGAGTTTGACACCCTTGATCTATACTGATGATATTCAATTATGTACCCAGCTTTAGCCAGCCAAATGATGTTGTCAATCATCAGTGCCTGGAGGCTATGTGAATCTGTATGGGGAAAACAGGCTTAGGCTTAACCCTGTCAAGAGTGAACGACTGTAGATGTTTGGACCTCTCAAACCTGAAGTGGTTCAAATTTTGGTTCTGTTTGGGATTGCATTCTCCTCTTCAGCACTGGTATGCAGTTTGGGGGAGAGGTCTTCTCAGACTAATAGGTCTGAGCACCTGGGACAATAGGTCTGAGCACCTGGGACCAGACATATCTTTGTAACAGTGCACACTAGTTGGTACCAGTTGTGCCCATATCTAGATAGGTATGTCTTTACAACAGTCACTCATGTCTTGGTCACCATTTGATTGGACTATTGCAATGAACTGTATATGGGTCTGCCCTGAAGATTACTTGGAAACTGCAGCTGGTCCAGTTATGAGCTGCTCTAGTTGCCAGTAGCTACTCAGGCAATTCAGTGTGCTGATTATCACATATAGCAAAATAATATCATGTAGACTTATACTTTACAGTGCTTTACAGCCCCTCTAAGCAGTTTACAGAGTCAGCATATTGCCCCCAACAATCTGGCTCCTCATTTTACCAACCTTTACAGTGGATCTCATTGATTAAACATTATCTTGTGGAACCAGGGAAGTGGGCTTCTCTGTCATTGTGCTGGCCTTCTGTAGTGCCATTTCACATGAGATCTTACAGCTGCTACCTTAGCCTTAGTTAAATGAGACCTAAAAACTGACTCTACATCCAGGCCTGCACCAGAGTGAATGATAGATCCTTAGCGTGACATTTGGGACTTTTGAATAACATTTTTTTGAACACGTTATTGTTTATTTTAACCTTTACCTTTTTGCTTTTTATGGGTATATTTTGTGAGCCACATAGAACTGTAATGGATTAGGGTAGTCTACAAATTTACAAATAAATAATGTATTATGTACTTAATGTATGTGTGTATTACATGCACAAAGTTTAACTGTATATAACAAATTAAAGTATAAAATATACATATACCCAGGTATAACAATCACCTTTAAAATAAATATTGCTGCCTTTCTACTCTTTTTCCTGGAAAATCAGTAAAAAAAGAACGGTAGAAACCCTGCTGAATTTAGAACCATTTCAGCGGTATTAGTAAAAGAAGGCGTAGAAACCATTCCAGTGCATAGTAATCATTGATTCAGCTGAATGGGCATTTTTTCCTTTGTAAAATAGTCAATGAACTGGTGGTATTAGCCTGTAAGAAAGTAAATGACAGCAGAAATAACAAAAGCACTCAAGGTGACAGAACACGAAAAGGCTACTTTCAAATCACAGCAAGAAATTGCACAGGGAGCTGAGTAAAGACATACTTTGTTTCTGCCCTCAAAAAACAGTTGCTCTTCAGTCCTGGTGATGGGGTAACTGGGGCAATGTGAATAAGCTGTAGGACTACTAAAGTCAGTATTTGCTTTCCATAAAATTTCAGCTACAACAGTTTGACCAGGAAACCCAAAGATAGTTCTAGTAAACTACATACAAATGCATCTGTGGAAAAAAATATTTCTATTAATTGATAGAACAGATCTATTACTCAGAGTACCAGTAAAATGATAGCTAAAGAACTGGAAGATTTCTGAGAAGTCAATCACAATGAGTTCATTTGGAAGTTCTAAACTCCCCTGGGTTCTAAAACATCAAGTTCAATATAATTTAGTTTATTACAGTCATAGACCAGAGACCAGAACAAATAAAAATGCTCAGTAAATATACAAATAAACATTCCAGAATGAAATAATAAATAACAGATAAAATCTAGGATAAAATCAAGTCTGTCAATTACACATGGTCTACTATACTAAAACTCTGAACTGTATAGCCCGTTGTCAGTTTAATACTAAAAGGGAAAGGAATAAGCAGTGCAATAGGTTTGGCACATTTGTTGTATAAAGTAGTTAAGGTGGATAAGCACATGTTCCCAGTGCTGCTGCGCAGAATCTAGCCACCTGCACTCTAGTTATGGGATCTTCGTCCTTAAGCAGCCACTGGAGATGAGCAGTGTCAGAACAGCCAGGATACCTAGCAATTATTGGAAGGATATTTTTTCCACGCATCTGTGTGTAAAAGAAACATCAAAGGAGTATGTGACCAACAGTCTCCACCTCTCCTGAGTCACAAGAACATCAAGTTGGTGGACTAGAGTTTGCAACACTTATGAGGTTGCCAAGGGCATTTTAAATGCGGCAGAATGAAAACAGATCAAGTGCATGAGTAGAATCTAAAATCAATTGCAGAAAATACAACTTCAGCAACAGAGTGGTCAACACCTGGAATGCCCTATCCAACTCGGTTGTTTCAACCGCAACCCCTCACAGCTTCAACCTCGAACTGTCTACTATGGACCTCACCCCATTCCTAAGGGGTCCTTAAAGGCGTGCATAAGCACACCAGTATGCCTACTGTCCCTGTCTTACTGTCCCCATTTATCTGTATTTACTCCCTTTGTTCTTGTTTATGTTCATTGTTATACTTGTTATCATGTACATGTTTGACAAACAAACAAACAAATAAACTAGTGGTAATATTTTGCCACCAACTCCATCTGTTTGTTACTGAAAGAGTTTGAGAAGTCCTTTTTTGAAAAAGCACAACCTCAATAAAATAAGCTGTACATACTATACTGTTTGTTTGTTTTTGGCATGTTTCCTGTTTCAACATAGGAGAGGTGAAATCATGGTGCCAATTTCTATGTTAGTGGTCAGTGAGACTTCATAATAAAAGTAGTCTTCAACTACAAATGGAATTAGAATTTCCATTGTTAAGCAAGGTAGTTAAGTGAATCCTGCCAATTTTACAACCATTTTTTGCCACGGTCAAAAGTGAATCACTGCACTGTGAATCATGTGGACTTTAAGCAAATCCAGCTTCATCCGTTGATGTTGGCAGAAGCTAGCTAATAAAGTTGCATGTGAGGATCACATGACATGACAGGGCACTGCCACCAGTGTAAATACCAGAGGTGGTATTCAGCAGGTTCTGACCAGTTCTAGAGAACTGGTAGCGGAAATTTTGAGTTCAGAGAACCAGCAAATCTAACTGGCCCCACCCCCATCTTTTCTCTGCCTCCCGAATCCCAGCTGATCGGCTGGATCTTCTTTTGTTGCCCTGCACAGGAGAACGGAGCTGGAAAGCAGGTTAGTGGTATGGGGAGGGAACGGGATTTTGCAGTTATCTTCCCCCAGGAGTGGGGTGGGAATGCACATTTTACAGTATCCTTCCCCTGCTGCACCCACCAAGCCATGCCCACCATGCCACACCACGCCCACCAAGCCATGCTCACAGAACCAGTAGTAAAAAATTTTGAATCCCACCACTGGTAAATACATACCAATTGCCAAGTGCCTGCATTTTGATCATGTGATCGTGGAGACACAGTGACAGTCATAAGCATGAGGATAGGTTGTAAGTCATTTTTTCAGGACCATTGGAACTTTGAATGTTCACTAAATGAATGGGTTAACTTAAGGACTTCCTGCAATGGGACTTACAAGCCATATGACATTCTGCAATTACAAGTACAATAGTGAACTTTTGGGGTAGTTTAGAAGCCTAATGGTTTTGCTAATACAACTTTGCAGCTGTCAGAAGTTTGAAGTGCAAACAGAGTTTCTAAGTTTATTGTTGGTTAAGATGCCCCATGCTAACTCATTAGCTTAGAGGCAACAAATATTGCATAGACATCAGTGTTGAAGTGGGTTCTGTTGTGATGTGCTTGCCTTCAGCAATTGGAAAGGGATAATGTCACTTTGACTTTTGCATTAGACAAACATCTGTTTGGGGACATCTGTTTTATTATTGGTTTACTTATTTGTTAGTGTAAGATAGCCCCTCAGCCTTTCAGTCTGAAGCATGCACTACAGGTAATTCTCAATTAAGAATAATAATTGGGATTGCAATTTCTGTCACTAAGCAATGTGGTCATAAAACATGACATCAAGCCTAGCACTCTCAGTTGTCATTATTACAGGGCCTTGGTGGTGCAGGCTGTTAATAGCCTAGCACTTAGTTCCAGCTGCCTGTAATTATTGCAGGCTCGAATCCCACCAGGCTCAAGGTTGACTCAGCCTTCCATCCTCTTGGGGTAGGTAAAGTGAGGACCCAAGATTGTTGGGGGCAATAAGCTGACTTTGTAAAAATGCCACTTAGTAATAAGCAGGCATATACAATGGAAGGAAGGCTATTGCTGAGTGCATTGGGTTGTATCCCAAAAATTGTAAGCCACCCTGAGTCTCCGGAGAAGGGCGGGATATAAATATGAATAAAAATAAAAAATAAAAAATAAAAAAATTAAGCAAGAATTGTGGCTGTTTAAGTGACTCCCAGGTGGCTTGCAAGCAGGCTAGCAGGCAGTAAGGGTGGTGTGAAGCATAACATGAGTGTTGCAGGGCTGAAGGTGACTGCTGTCAGGCAAGGAGAATATAGGAATGGCCTGCAAGGCATGGAGTAAATGTAGTGGGGCTGGAGGAAATTGCTACAAGGCAGGGAGAAGCTTTTTCAGCTCTGACAGAATAGTGGGGAACAGAAGGATTTATATTCCTTGCAGATAATAATAATAATAATTTATTAGACTTGTATGCCACCCTTCTCCCTAAGGACTCAGCTTTTTTCCACTATCTTGTCAGAGCTGAAGAAGCTTCTTGGATGAGAAGTGAAATGTCTTCAAAAGAAAAAACAAGAAAGTCCAGTTGCCTTCTGAAAAAGCACAAATACCTGAATATTTCTGCTGTGATGATAATTCTTTATCGTGTTTTCTACTTCCTCTTGGATCAGTTATAATTTCAGTTATATATTTTTCCCAAGGCGTCTTGTGGAATACATGCATTAGGAATCTTGTCTGGAGGTTAATTAAAGCATGGGTAGCTGGCAAAGGCAATTGGACAGTTGTTTGTTTGGAAAGACTAAAATCTTAGCCTTAGGTGCCAATAGGTCATCCAGGCTGTGGAGAACCTCTGAGATTCTAAGCTTATTTGGCTATTGTCAGGAATACTGTAGTAGTGTGGGAAGTGCGCCAAAACCTTAAAATATGTTATATAAATGTTAAGTATTATTATTCCCCAGGGATATACTAGCACAGCTAAAAGCAACAACAGAAAGACATGGAGAAATGTGCAGTATTTATCAGAGCATTTCTACAAAGGCCACCTGCTATTCTCTGTGTCTCTGATTGGAATTTTTTGTGTCTTTTGTTGCTTGTCTTGCTTCTTGTTCCAAGGATTAATTGCCTCTTCGAATTTTCATTATAATGCCAAATTCAGTACATTATGTGCAACCAGCTAACTCTGCCCTGTAATATTTTAGTGATTTAAAGTACATTTTCCTTATGCATTTTCAAAAAATAATCTTCCATTACATACAGTTGTGAACAAAAATGTTTAACAACCACTTTCTGAGCCCAAAATTTGATGTCCTTTCAGTCCTGAATTCTATCCCAAGAAGTTCAACCTTTATTTATATTTAATTTAATTTAGGTCCTTTATCCTATATATGTTGTACACAGGACATAATATCGCAATAGGAACAAACAAATCTAGGCCAGCAAAGAACAATTTACCAAGGCTAGAATTGTAAAGAATATGCTTAGTGTAAGTTAGCAGAGTCTCTTCAAACTGCAAGATGGACCTGCAAATAGAAATAGAACAACTGTGGCAAAAGAAAGCAAAGGTGGTACTAATTGTAATTGTGGTACTAATTGTAATTGTAATCCCAAAACAACTGGAGCATCACTTGAACAGCATCAGCATCAGGGGTGGGATTCTACTGGTTCGGACTGGTTCTATAGAACTGGTTGTTATGAATCTGCACAGTTTGGAGAACCAGCAAATCATGCCCCTGGCTGGCCCTGCCCCTTTCTGCCTGCCCTTCCCCTCCCTGCCCATGCATGCACAACATCGTGCGCATGCCTGACAACACTGCCTGCATTCTCTCCTGCCAAGTCACTTCTTAAGGTATTTTTACCCACTCCCGAAGGTCAGCTGTTCCGATGATCAGCTGTGCCGGGATCCCCCTTGCTGTCTTACTGCTTCACCCAGGAGGCTTCCCTGAGGCCCAGGAGGCAAAAATGTGTATGCAGGGTGTGTGTGTGCTGCGCCCCTGCCCACGCTTCCCTGGGAAGCCTTCTGGGAGCCTTCTGGGAGCAAAAATACCCCTCTAGGAGGCTTTCCTGAGGCCCAGGAGCCCCCCCCCCAAAAGGGGGGTGCTGCAAAGAAAAAAGAAAAAAGAAGCCACGCCCACCCAGTCACATGGCCATGCCCACCTAGCCACACCCATGGAACCAGTTGTTAAAAAATTTGAATCACATCCCTGATCAGCATTGACAAATTCACTACCAGTCAATTGCAAAAGGCAGATTTAATCAGAACATCTTACATCCTAGGCAGACAAAAATACCAAATCCAGCCCTTGCATACCATCCGGAGATTGCAGTTGGTGCAGAATGCGGCTGGTGGTGATGGGAGTTACCCGGTTCTCCCATGTTACCCCCCTCCTGCGTGGCCTGCGTTGGTTGCCGATTGCGCTCCGGGTGAGATTCAAGGTTTTAGTTTTAACATTCAAAGTCCTACACAACATGGGTCCCCAATATCTGAGGGAGTGTCTTCTTCCAATAGCTAGCTCCGGCCGCCCTGTGTGGGCTCATAGGCAAGGACTCCTCGGGGTTCCATCGGCGGGCCAATGCCGGTTGGTACTTCCCTGACGACGAGCCTTCTCTGTTGCGGCCCCCGACCTCTGGAATCAACTGCCTCTGGAGCTCCGTCTGGCCCCTGATCTCCGCACCTTTCGCCGCGAATTAAAAACTTGGTTGTTTGACCAACCCGGACTGTGACCCTCCTTTGGGGAGGGATGGGTTTTTAATGTATTTTATTGTATTGTTGTGTCTTATATTTGGGCTTGTTGGTTTAATGTCTTTTTAAATATTTATTGTTCTGTGTTTTTAGTTGTGAGCCCCCCAAGTCTTGGAGATGGGGCGCATACAAGTTCAAATATAAATAAATAAATAAATAAAATATCTGCTGTGTAAAGAACCATGAATTTGATAATAGCAGCCTTACTTAGAACAGCTTACATTCTGCGATGATCCCTTTAACACTCTCAAGCATCAACTTCTGCCTATTACAGGTCCTTGGGAAGGACTCAAAAGATGGATATAGAAATGTCATATCAAGTCTGTGTGACAATCCATAGTTTGTCATTTTTATTCATATTGTATTTATATCAGGTTAAGCTGAAGTGGGGAATAAAATGAACAGCCTGGAAAAAGGCAAAAGTAAGCTAGTTTGGTCCAGTGTTTAAGGCATCAGCTAGAAACTAGGAGACCATGAGTTCACGTGTTGCCTTAGGTATAAAGCCAGCGGGTCTACATTGGGCCAGTAGCTTTCTGTCTACCCTAAGACTCCTAACCAAGGCAATTGCAAATAATTTCTGAAAACTTGCCCCTCCTCCCCCAAAAAGTCCTGCAGGGACTAGGAATTATCCCTAACTCAAGACACACACATACACACACACACAGAGGAAAGCAATTTTACTTTTTGAAGTATTGTTTAGAAAGATTACTTTTTATGTATAAAATCATTTAAAAAATTTTTTTAAGTTGAACACATGCTGGCAGTTTTATTTAAACTTTATAAAATAAAGATTTAACTTAGGTAATGTAAGAATATTAAGGCCCTGTAAATATAAAAAGATTTTAGAAATAAAAAAATATGCCAACACAAGAGGTGTGAAACCATAGTTGGTTGGAAAAGATACAGCTGTTTATACTGCACCACAAGAGTGCAGAGAGTTCAACTCTTTGAGGATTTGCCTTCCTGAAAGCAAATAATAAGAGTTTAGTTTATGGAAGTTTTATGTTTTATGGTATCTTAGAGATTAGTATGCTTAGTATGGCATAAGAGAGCTTTAACAACCTCATAGCATGGGATATGTTCAGACTTCATCTTTCTGAAATCTTGACTCTTTTGCTTTCACCCTGAATCCTTGCTCTTTTAAATATTTATTTTACTTTTTAGTCTATGAATTCCAGGATTTCTTCATAATGCCTTGGTAATACCACACTGAATATTGCATTCAGTTTTGGTCACCGCAATATAAAAAAGACATTGAGATTCCAGAAAGGGTGCAGAGAAGAGCAAATGGTTGAAGAATTTGGGTAAGTTTAGTTTAATGAAAAGAAGGACTAGCGGTGACATGATAACAGTATACTAATATTTGAGGGGCTGCCATAAAAGTTCAATCTGTTATCCAAAGCACCTGAAGGCAGAACAGGAAGCAATGGATGGAAACTAATCAAGGAGAGAGGCAACCCAGAAATAAGAAGAAATTTCCTGACAGAACACTTCAACAGTGGAATGGCTTGCCTTCAGTAGTTTTGGGTGCTCCATCACTGGATGTTTTAAGAAGTCATTGGATAGTCTGAAATTGTATAGAGTTTCCTGCATGAGCAGAGGGCTGGACTAGAAAACCTCCAAGGTCTCTTCCAATTCTGTTATTCTGTTATTCTAATTGGGGTAGGGAATAGTAACACATATCTGAATATAAAAGCATAAATTTGAATGTTATAGTGCAACATCTCCATGAAGTTAATATGACTTGACTGAAAACCAACAATGTTGCACTGGACCATTAGAGATGGAAAACTTTGCACCACTGATGTTTTCTTTCCAAGTTCTTGTGTGATTTAGATTCTAATCAGATTGAAATTGGGGCTTTGCAACCTTTTTCCTGTATTCAGAGCCTGCTATGCAAAAGAAAAACCAAGCAAGGTGCATGTTCACAAGGAAACTCACAAGCATAAATTTATTTCAGAAATTTCCATTTAAAATGAGTGTCGAAATGGAAATTCTCAAGGGTACACAAGAGGTAGAATCTGTATGTGTGACTTTATCTTCTTCCCATACATTAATATGACAGGAAGAATGAGTTTTGAGAAATACAAAGTAGATTGTGTTTGTATTAGGATAACAATGGTTGCCTGTATCTTTCATCTGTGTCCTTGCTTTCACATTGCCTGCTTATGCTATCCATTGGTAAATAAGCCCATTATCAAAGAGACCTTTATGTCTTCACTTGCTAAGACATGAGGAATGCAAAGCATACTGCACAAAGCATACCAGGCAGGAAATTATCTGTGGAAATCTCTTTAGTCTTGTCTGTACAATACAAGAGAACTTTACTCTGGCCTTTTAGTACCCAGTAATCCACCATCTTTTACTGATTTCTTGGCCATTTTCCACTTAGGTATGAATAGTCATAGTCAGGGGTGGGATTCTACCAGTTCGCACCTATTCTCTAGAACTGGTTGTTAACATTCTAAGCAGTTCAGAGAACCGGTTGTTAGAAGAAATTACTGGACTAATCCTGTAAGGAAGGCAGGAAGGAAACATTCTGGTGTTGCTTACAGAAACTGCCTCTCTGTTAACCCTTATTACATTCTTGGCAGGACTAGACTTCCTATCTCAGGAACACCTCGGGAGTTTTTTCCCCTCCTTTGCTGGTACTTTGCTTGTGTGGAGTGACCATTTAAAGTTACAATGGCACTGAAAAAAGTGACTTATGACCATTTTTCACACTTATGACTGTTGCAGCATCCCCACAGTCATGAGAGGCCAGGCGAGGAGATGCGTGCCTCAATGTGAGTGATATTGAGTTGGCCACACCCAGCCAATAACATGACCACCAAGCCATGGTCACCCAGTCACGTGACCACCAAGCCACACCCACCACCTAAGACATGTCCACAGAACCAGTTGTTAAAATTTTGAATCCCACCCCTGGTCACAGTGATATGTTTCCCAGTCATTCTAAACTCCTAATATAGTCTGTGGCTCTCCTTCCTTTAAAATGGAGGAAATGAAAGCAAAGCAGATTTCTACCTTCTGTATGTTTTATTGTGTCTTGGTTATATAATAAAAAGGGTGGTTTGTGTTGTTGATTGAAAGTATACATACACATTGTTCCAAAAGTGGAACTATAAAACACCTTTCATCCATTTGCACAACATAACATTATAAGCAAGGCATAAGGAGTTGACTTCTAACTGTGGAAATTCTAAACCCTTAACATCACGGGTAATTTGGTGGCAGCAAAATCATAATTTATTTTATACCCTCCATTGAAAAGAGAAAAATTGCATTGCACAGCTGGCTGAACTGACAGAATTTAAGGCTGCCACACATAGAATCTACACTATATTAGAATAAAATGAAAATCCTCTTTATTCCCCTCAGGTTAAGAGCGTATCTCAACAAAAAATGAGCGAAGAAATAACCCATATCAATAGTTATGAAAAATCATTGTAGCATCCTAAAAGAATAGCTTCTCTTTGATATGGGAATTGAAGGTTTTCCAAAGCTGACCCTTCATCTATAGATTCTGGTGTATGGAAGTGTTATTGTTCAAGGTCAGACACACTGAAATTGCTATGGGCCCTCCAGATGTTGAACATCTAATATCATTTCATTTTTAACCTCACTAGGTGGAACAATTTGGAGGGCCAGCAGAAACTGGAGGCCCACATAATTCCTAAACCTTCCCTCTAAGCATAGGTTGGTCCAAATTAATGGTGTAGGTCTTTGGATCACTGATCTTGACCAGATTCCAATTACAGGAAGGAAAAGAAATAACATATTGCTCCTGTCCTTGAGGGAACCACATTTAATGAACTTCCACTTTTCAATTTAGTCTTTTGCAGAAATATGAAAAGTATTCTATAAATATGTAAACTTCCAACACAGAGATATGCATATCTCTGTGTTGGAAAAATGTACATGGATCAGGCCGAATAATAGATTTTATGTTGATATGAATTGAAAAGATCTGTCTTGCATTTTCTGCTCAGTGTTAATTGTTAACCAATCATATTCAGTGAGCCCAGTTTGGCATTAGATAATATGTTCAAGTCAGGCTCCATCTGACTTGAGTCACTTTAGCATGTATTTGTTCCCAAGTTCAATGTCCTGCTTCTTTATCATTATACAAGAAATTCAGATTTAAATATATATCTAAATAGCCATACTTCCTTCTCTTGATTTTCTTTCAAAAGATCAAAATATTTATTTTCAGCAAAGGCAGTGGCAAATCACTTGTTGCCAAGAAAATTACATGGTAGCATCCAAATACTGTATGCCTTTCAGTTCAACTCAGTCCAGATACTGGCTAACCCAAAAGGTATAATGAGTCCTTAAAACTGCAGCTTATGAGGCTGCTTTCCTTAATGGAAACAACAAAGGGAGAAGGAATAAAAATTAGTCATGCAGATTAAGGCAACACTATACAGACTGCTATGTAGAAACAGGGTGACAGACAGCTCAGAGCTAACAGCTACGCATGACATCACCAGGGAATACATCAAAGGACTGTCAATTATGGAACTACAAGCTGTCATTCATTTAAGGGACGTGCAGAATTCCTATGAGAAATTCCTCATTTTTCATAGTGAATCTCTTTTAATATGTCTCCTGTTTCCTTCAATCATTGTTTAGTAAAATTTAGTGCCAATTTAAAGATTTGAGACAATCATACTTGCTGATTTTGTTGCCATTTCTGATCTGCCTGTCATCTGTTCAAAATTCTTCAATTATTTAATCCTAACAACATAAATTGATATTATCCTTTGGATATTTTTTCAGGAAAACAACATTAAGAAAAACACTGTGTAGCTAAATTAAAAATTTAAAAATATTAAAATTAAATATTTTAATAGTATCAAAGCACAAATATTTCTCTTTTCAAAATTAAATTATTAACCTTTGGATACCCAACATGGCAGCTAAGAATAACAACTGGAAGAAAAGGAGTTTACCCATTTTAAATATAAAAAGATTAAAAACAAAGGAATAATGTTTTGTTATTACAAATTACAAAAACAGTCAATAACAAAGACAAAAAAATTGGATAGTGGACATTGTGATCTTGGAGACAGCAGAAGAGAAGAGAAAGAACTGGAGAAAACAACAAAATACAAACCCCTGTGAACAGAAGTAGAATGACTATAGCACAAGAAAGCAAAGATAATACCAATAGTAATAGGTACCTTGGGTCTATAGTGGTCTGTAGTGTACACCTATGGCAAGATCATTCCTTTTTGCTTTTATGTTAACCAAAATGCATTTGAGAAGGTTTTCACCATTATTATTATTATTATTTTGAATTTCCATAGAGGTGTAGCTATTTCAAATCAAATCAAATCAAATTTTCCTCAAGTGCTGATCAGGATGTGAGTTGTCCCTGAGAATTTTCCTCACTCTTCCTAAGGCAGCGAGCCCTAGCAATGTCATCTAGTGCTCACCACCCTCTGTATATATAGTGCAACTCCACTCCTTTTTTTATGAAATCTATTTCTTTTGAGCGACTTAAATCCCTCTAATGTTCCAGTCATGGATTTCACCCCACCAAGTTTTGATAATGGCAAACATGATTAACCTGTTCTCGTGTACTATGATTTCAAACTCACCCTGTTTGTTTCACATATTTTGAGCATTGGTGTATAGGTATCTTAGTCTTTTTTGACTGACCTTGGATTTGCTTCCTACATCTATTTTGTATCTGAGATTCCCTGATTTCTTATAATTTGATTGATTGCCTTGAGATTTGTGCTTCAAATTAGCTTCAAAGAGTTTGTATCCCCTCTCCTCCAGTTTTAGTTTAAAGCCCTTTGGGTAAGGTAAACCATTTGGTTTCCAAAATGTTCTTCCAGGTTCTTGTGAGATATAACCAATCCCCTACAAGAAGCCTCCCAAACAGGGATTGTAGACTGTTGTCTAAGAATCCGAAGAATCCAATTCTCTTGATGGCTCCAACTCTTAAGCCAGTGGTTTACTTCAGAAGTTCTGTGTTCCCTCATTGGATGCCTATCCTTTGTTGTGACTCATATGCTTCGTCCCCATATAAAAGAGGAGAATGAGATAACAATCTGTGTACTTATTTTAATAAGCCCCGTCAGTCACATTTTTTTTTTATTTTCATTCCTGCAAATCAGGAAACCTCCCTAGTTAGATTGTCCATTTTACAAATGGGAGTTTCTTCTATTAGCTCAGATAATTCAGCATGGTCTTTGATAGTCTTTGTCTTAACAATCTGGTAGAATTTATGACTATATATCTTCCTTTATTTAAGGATAATAAGTTTCTTATGAATTCCATTGTGTACATTGAATTCTATATTGTTTTTCTAACTCCTGACCTCAAAAGCAGGAGCAAGATTGTTTCAGAGTCATATGACCCAGTAGCTACCTGAGTCATTGGCAAAGGAAGCTTCTGTTGACAAAAGCTAGTATCTGAAGTTTACTTTGCCTACAAACATCCAGAAATAGCTGCAACCTATTAGTTGTGTCTAATTCTCTATTGCCAAAGCCCCAATGTTGACTTTAAAAATTATGTTTTCATTTTAAAGTACTGTTAATGTAGTATGACCCATTGTGATATATCTTTTATATTGGAAAAACATGTTTCTGTCACAGTAGATGGACTTAGAAATATTCGCTAAAGTAATAGAGATTTTACTTTTTGCATTTTAAGAGATTTAAATCTAGCTTATCGGTATTCTGTCAATGAATATTAAAACCTTTCATTAAAAAGGTTTAATAAAAAATAACATAATATCTAAAATTGTTTGTTACTGGAAGTAAATCAGTGTTAGGCAACTGGTCTTTTCAGTTCACTTAAATTTATCTGAAAATATACAATTTAAAAAATTGTGCACAGCAAAGTACATGACTAAATGAGCATGTACCTATGAATGTGTAACCCATTCACATAAATGTTTGGTTAAAATTTCACATATTCCTTATTAAATTAACTGCATTCTAAGCTTGGTTGTATCAAGAAGATATTTTGGTAATCGAATAACTGGGGATTATTACCTCAACCCAACTTGACAAGGGCCCATATTATATGATTCCTCTGGGGTGCTGCTGAGTTTCTGATCTGTCAACATTGTCTCAAATCTTTTTCCCCGAAGGTAAGATTGAAGACCAGTTTATCCAAGGGTAATTTGGGTAGTTTCTTTAGCAAGGGATACACTATATCCTCCTTCAGGGCTAATGGAAATAACTCCTCATATAAGGAGGCAATAACAACCTAACAGATCCACAGACAATAGCCAGGATGGACAAAAGATCTGCTTCCAGATCGACTGAAGATCTACTTCAGTTTCTTGGAGCTATAGGCAATAAGATTCCTATATAAAATTAAAATAGATATAATAAAATAAATTAACAGATCAAAGCTCTGTGAAAGAGGGAATTTTTGGCCATTTTCCTAAAACTGGGAGTTTAGGAAACAAGCCCTTCTCCCAGGAACAGCATTGCATAGCCTGGAAACTACTCACTAGAAAGCTTTCTCTTCTATCTATCCATGACACTCATTTTTGTTCAGATATATATGGAGCTATGATCGTTACAAAGGTACCAACTTCTGTTTCTTCTACTTGATACATGGACAGTTCATTTTATGGGGAAATAAAAGATCAGAAAATATGTTCCGATGTTACTGGAATCTGACAGAGACAATGTAGGTGTTTGGTTCAACTGTAGACAGATCAGCTACAAGGGAAATATACTCTGCCATGAATCAGTTTAGACTTGAAACATGAAGCTGAAATTTTGGCATGTTTGAAGTCAGGGGAGATAACCTGGAGATAGTTGATTTGGGGGTAGGAGGACAGGTTGCTACTACATGTATTATGTATTTTATAACTGATATATACCCATCTTATTATCAATTTCAGACAGGAGTATTGCAGGAGAAACCTTAGCATGATCTATGGCTAGAACCTGTGAAGGAGAAGATGACAAGCCTCCATCTTACTGTGATTTATAGAAGCACTTGGAATGTTTCCTCATTTGAAAAGTGACATCATTGTCATTGTAAAGTATAAAAAGCTGTTTTTGACCAATCTAACATGCAGAGTTGTTAAGGAGCCTTCTCAGGCCTGACAAGCTGCCTAACAAAAGCTGTCATATCATAATTCACATGGATATTTTCTCCAGTATGGATCTGAAGCTGAAAGCTTGGTTTTTCCAACATTAAAGAAATCAAACCCAGTGTTTCTTTTCCTTGTCTTGGATGTCTAGCAGCCCACATAATGCCTTTCTGCTACTTTCTGTTTTCCCTTTAAATGTCCTTTCCCTTTGCCTCCTAAACCTATACTGTCCTCCAGGTGACTCCTTCAACATTATGGATATCCTCTTCAATCACAGAGTCAAACCATAATGAATTGTTCCTCTTGTCAATGCATGCAGGGCCTGTTCTACAAAGCCCCCAGTGATTCTGTTAGTGCTAATGAGATTTTTCTGGAGGGCTGCAAAAGATCATTAAAGAGCAGCCTTTGCAAACATAACATTAGTTTTTCTATAGTTAACTGAAAAACAACCTTTGTTGCTGCCATTAAACAAAACTGGAATGATAAGTTGTTACTCTTATAAAGTACCATAGTCATTCCCAGGAATTCTTTCATGAAAGATAGATTTTATCATATCCCATTGAAAAGATAAACCCACTGGCACTATTGTGAAGGCATAAATTACCATGATGATGATATTTTGCTAAAGAGAAATACCACAACAAATAAAGCAATCTATTAGAATTCTACAGTTGGGAGGCCATATATCTAGCAAACTCAAGAATGAGTTTTTCGCTATCCCTTTCATTTCTTTACTTAATTTGCCTTTAAACCTGATGAATAGGCAATTTGAAATTTGCACATACTTAAATGGCCTGCTATACACAATGGCAAGATAGCAGCTTCAGATTTCATTAAAAGGCAATTTTATATGATTGTAGATATGCATATAATGAAATTATTTTATGTATGCAAATGAGCAATCCTTTTTCCTCAGTGTAGTATCAATGTTAGGTTAACGATGACAGAAAGTAGCAGAACTTCAAATTAATCATCATGTTCATTAGAAGTCTCATTGAGTTCAATGAGACAGTTTCTTAATTAGAATGTCAATGAAGACTCTCGGTCATCCATTTCTTAGTGTACAACTTAAACTTACATTTTAATGTATAGCTATTCACACAACACAGCCACATGAAAAAGCCAGCCAACATTGACTCCTGATAGATACAATCAGTTATATGAATGCATTACTTTTTCTAAACATAGCTTTTGTAAGATTGCTATAAACCAATATATGTGTTGTGGTCTGCCAGCAGCCTGTGGAGATGGCAGCAGAATCGGACAGTGGGGAAGAACATGGGCAAGTCTGGGAGTCTGGGAGGACTTGGATGTTGGTCCTGCCCGATACAGAGATGGAGCCAGGGCCACCTGGGAGTTATGTGCTGACTCAAGCCTCCAGAATCTGACAGCAGTGAGGCAGAGGAACAAGGGAGGTTGTTCCCAGTGCACAGGTGTACAGAGCTGCCAGAAGGCAAGAGCATTTAAGACAAAGGGGGCGACTCGGGAATAAGGCTTGGAGATGAGTGCCCCTCCCATAAGTTATAAAGGAAGTGCAAAGGACAGGAACCTTTGCAGGAAGCAACTGTTTGCTCTGGTCTGTTTGGAACCTGAAAGCTCCATGGTGAATTTATGCTCTGTTTGGTTTTGAAAGACTGATTGTTACTTTAGTCATTGACAGCACTTCAAGAAAGATAAAGGTGAGTTGTTGTCAGACTTCTCCCGAAGAACTTGGAAGACTTCCATGGGATTATTTATAACTGGTTGAAATTCATTATGGGCTGTGAATGATGATATTCACAGCCATTAAACTAAAATAAAAGGGTTTTAGATTTAATGTGTGTTTGTTGGTGTCTCCGGAAGCCCTGGTCAGAACAATGTGAAGCCAGAGGGTTAATATATTGGTATAGAGCAGGAAGTCAAACTTGCATCATCATGTGATGTATCATGACTTTTTCTCTTTCGCTAAACTGGGCATGGTGGCCAGTGTCTGATGCATCCAGCCCATGGGCCAGGAGTTTGACAGCACTGGTATAGAGAAATCTAAATAAAACTACTGGTAAGAGATTATATGATTAGTTAATCATGTGGCAGGGATGTCTGACAGTTACCTTGGAGGGTTTTTTTTAATACAAAGGCCATTGGATAATTAACTTATTTAGTTCGAAATAACATGATAAAAACTCAAGAATCTCACAAATTTTTGAAAATGCATAGGTAAATGCCATCCTTCATCCTAATTGTTTACAGTCTTCTGAGCTACCATTATCTCAAATTCCCATGTCTTCTCTTGAGTTCCAGTTCTTCCAGTTCAGGAAGAAACTTCTGGGAAATTAGATGATAGGATTTAGCACAATAAATTTGCAAATATATATCTAGTACTTACCAAATGGAACTTATTTCAATAAAGGAGAATATTTGTAGCTCAGGGTTGAACTGTGGGGTTCTTGTTGCTCGCTGAGCTTGTTTTCTTGCAGATATTTCATTACCCAAACTAGGTAATATTAATAGTACTGATGATATTAGCTAGTTTTGGTAATATAACATCTGCAAGAAGACAACCAAGCCCATGGAACTTATTTCATTGCATTTCACTCTAGTGTCAGATTTCAAGTTAATGATTCTTATCAATTTAGGATTCCATGTTAAATGAAGTAAAAAATACTGTTAGAAAATTATTGTAAACATACAATATGCATTCCATTACAAGAATAAAAGGAATCAAAATGAATGTGGATGCAAAAAAAGACTATGCTCGTTTCCATTGGAAGCTAAATTTGACCATCTCTAAAGCTCACTTTAAATTAGCAACTGATATTCCTGCAGGTATCTTGATGTCATTCACATCTTGTCGGTCAAATCTTGACAACTGTTTGTGGGTGAACTCAGCTGAGTTTTACACAGGTGAATAGCCTGCATTCAGTGAGACAGTCAATTTGCTGTCACCTCACTGTATAATGGTTTCTTTCAGATTGTCTGTATCTTTTTATTGTCTTTCTAGACTGTCACAGCATTGAGAATTGACTTTGCACAATCGATCTACAACAAGTTACTTTACTTTCTGATAACAGAGATTAAACTTGCATTTGAGACAAATTCTTTGCACAATTCTGAAAACAAGACGACATTGGGCAGAGAATTTTTCATGTAAGGGTGCAATTTGGTATTGTTAAACTATGGATGTAATGGTCATGGGATAGTATATTGTATTGTTTCATTTGTGAAACTTTGAATTAACATTTATCTTCTATTGATTGTCATTGCTATTCTATACATGGTACACCTCACAGCTGCTTCTACAATCCTGATAAGTTACAGGGAAAAATGACTTATTTAGAGCAGATGCAGTCTTATGTACATTACAGCATAAATGAAATATGATGCATATACTTGGGAAGAAATGCAACATTGTTACAGATAAATTTTAAAGCAGGGTTCTTAATCTGGGAGCCCTTGGAGGTCCACTGTTAGATTTCTGAGGGCCCATGAATTTCAGTGAGGGTAGCCAAATATAACTTCATTTTCAACAAAGTGCAGCTGAAATTTAATTTTTATTCAATAATATGTAGACAGCATTTATGGTCTTGAGACTCCATGATTATTTTTAATTTCTGTGTACAGTTTTTACTATCTAAAATTATTATATGTCCTCAAAAGAGTATTGTTTTATTATTGATTTAATAAATTGACTTGAAGCACATATATTACTATAATTCATATTTGTTATTTTTAATATTTTCCTAAATATATGGTTTAAGCATGGTTTCCTTTATAATACAGTCCATATCTGTATATTTTATTTTAGGCATTTACTACATTTTTCTGAGAAGTGATCTGTTGATTTTACCAAATTCTCAGATGGATCCATCACACAAAGAGGCTAAAACTGCCTGTTTCAAAGTTTAAGTAATAGAATTGGAATGTGCAAATATATTCATGACCTAAATAATGGCACCAAATGGCAATCTCAGTGGAGAATGTATTGATGCTGACACTGGTATTGATATTAATAGATGTTGATACTGACACTGTAGATCATTGTCTTCTTTACTTGCCATTTTCTGTGTGGTCAATTGGCAGTCTTTTGTATACAAACCTTGTGATCAAGCATAGCTACAGTATTGTCTTCTGTTTTTAATACTACAACTAGACAAGCCATGACTGTTAGGTCATTGCTTCAGAGATATGTCTTTAACTAAATAAAGAAATTGACAGATAAAAATTAAGTGAGAATGGCAATTTCTAACTTCCTGTTGGCTTCTTCATTGAATTTTCTTGGGGAACCTGTCAGGGACATTAGAAATATTCCCTTCCCTTCCTTTCCTTTCCAGCAGGCAGATAACTGGGTGTTGGTGAATGAGAAAGGGAGGGGTGCATGCATAAGATTTGGGGGAGCCTACATGTGTGGGGTATACTTACTCAAGCAATTTGAAACCTTCCCCATTGACTTTCTGTTCCACACAGACCTTGCTAGTGGGAAGATGGCAGGGAACATTAACAATCATATTTGAGTTTACAGTTCCTGCTTGCTTCCATATTGAATTCTGGGAGTCTATCAGGAAGTGTTGGAAATGAGCATCATGTAATTGCAATATGTTGGTAGTGCCGAAGTCATCACAATTTCCTCAAATTTCATACACATGGGAGTCCTGGGTCCCGCTATTCTGTATGTTAACCCATTTCAGTTACTTTGGTTCAACAATTGTTGCCCTATACTTTCCAATTTTCCCAATTGAAGGTTACAGACAAACAGCCATAAGATACAAACATATTAATATCAACTTTTATGTAAGCTCAGAATAGTGTGGAAAGTTTTTAGAATTTTCTGGGACCATTTTGCTCCATATGATTGGCTCATGAACTATCATGCCCTCAGGGTGAAGAACTAATAGAGGTTGTGAATTGAAATCCAAATGCAGTGAACCACAGGGCAGCCCAATTTAGGGAAAATATCATTAACTCTTGGGCTCACCTCTCCCCTGGGATTTAGCTGCTCTATAATCTGAAAACTCATACTTAAAGGTTATCTTCCATAGCCTGTGTTAGCATAATCTTAGAATTTAGAAATGACCAAGTAATCATTAGGTGCAGAGTCAGAAGCAAGCTAAGCAGAATTTAATGGGTTATCTGTTAGTGTCCTTAAGATCTCCATTAGCTGCAGACCCAGGTTTTGACCTAAGCTGACTCTCTTCTTCTGTAAAGCATAAGATACGAGAGTAGGAATGATAGGATAATCATTAGTTCTGCCTGAGTTTCTGGATTCTATGACCAAAATGGTGATGGAGTTCTCCAAACTGATAGTCTCAGGGAACATCAACCTACCTTCTTTGGGCCCAGAATCAGAGATAGCTCAGCAGTTCATGGCCAGCAACCATGGACCTAATTCAATTTATCAAGGAAGATGAAATGATGCAAGCGATGCCTAGAGCACTCTGGGAGGAAGACATAGGACAAAACTTATTGGGCACAGGTGAGTGACTTTATTAGAACTTACCTTGTTATGATAAACACCAGAGAAGAGGATTTAAGTCTATGCTATTACAATGTTTCCAGATAGCCACTTGCTGCCTTTTTCAGGTAACCAGTTTCCTTTTGGTAAGGAGAGACTAAGAGAGTCTTGTTAGTGGTGCCATGAGCAGTATATTGAGTATAAACTATTTTCTCAATACTTAATTCAGTTATGTCAGAGTTAAGAGTCTTATTTATGAAATGGAATTTCGTGACTATGGGAATAGTCATTTTCAAAATTCTCCAGGTTCAAAGTGGGTATAGTTGGCTTCCATATCTGGGAAGCAGGAGGCAACACTTTCCTGAATCAGGAGCTAGTTAGAAAGAAGATTAAAAGGATCTTCTTAACATATTGCTGATAAATAGGGGTGAAGTACATTTTATTAAACTAACCTTTTTTTCTTTAACAAATTTGACAATGAGACTCTGAGAATCTGGCTTTCTAAGTAAAAGAGTGGCTGACAGGGGCTTAACAGTTTGTGCTTTGTCTATTCCTAATCAATAGCTGCTTTTCCTGGAACTTCAGTTTGTCTAAGGTATTTAAGTATGTTATGAATTCTGTCTGATCTCTTGTTTCTCTCCTTGAAAATGTGCAATAAGAAATTGGGCTCTATGAATTCTGAACTTCTACTCATCAAAAATAGAAAACTCATCCCACTCTTTTCAATGAAAAATCTGAATCCATCGATGGGGCACTCTGAATTTTGCAGTGATCTCTTGAGTTTTGGTGAGCGAAGGCACCAAAAGGAATGTGCTTCCCCCCCCCCAATACATATTTAATTCTGAAATTCTCCAGTAAAGTTGTATGTGCAGATAATGCATTAAGTCAGTAGGGGATTGTGTCTCTGTGTTTTATTTCAATCGAGTTTTTGTTGCAGTTGCAGATATAAAATGAATTTAAGTGAAACTGGCTGTACATTACGGTGTTTTCATTTTTGAATGGCAATGTTTGTCTCTATCACTAATTTTCTATGTTTTATTCCTGCACAAAAGTGCAAACTAAAATTTGTTATCACCATTCTTTATCAAAGAAAATGCTAACAACCAGATGACTGCAAGTAATATAAATTCTTCCATTCTCCACCATTCAATCAGAACTGAAGAAGTTTCTTGGATGAGAAGTGAAATGTCTTCAGGGAAAAACAAAGAAAGTCCAGTTGCCTTTTGAAAAACACCCTTGGGACAACCATGACCTGGATGACTGAGAATCTCCATAGACACACAGCATAGAGTACAGATATGCATGTTATTCCTATATTTGCATAGTTTTAGTGACTTAAAAATGCAAAATCTCTTTTCAGGTGTTCCCCACTGCTTTCAACAACAGTGTTTTTCCTTCCTGTTGATCTGTAATTTTGAGTGGTACTTAACAAAATTGTCCTGTCATAATTTACCTTGTATACACAATTCCTAGGAATAGCATTAGACTCAACAGTAACTCAACTGAAGGAGAGATTTTCTAAGCTCTGTTGTAGGCCTTCTCTGAAGATAGCTCAACAGTGATGCAGTGGAGACATTGATCAGACTGCTATTATATTCCTCATAGTTTATTGTGAAAAACTTTGTTTTTCTTTGAATGCTGTAATCCAATCATGGACAATGTACAGAAATTCATTTTCTCTTGAGAAATGGTATGACCTACTATTGTTATGATATTTGGACCCTAATGAACACTTTGAACTAAATTTGAACACTTTGAACTAAACACTTTGATAATTCAAACTAAATTATCTCTGAGACAAAGCAACATTTTCAGATATAGATCAATATGTAGCACAAATCTGATTCTTCTTATTATAGTTATATATAATCAGAAGAATCAAATTTGTGCTATATATTGATCTATATCTGAAAATGTTGCTCTGTCTCAGAGATAACTTAGTTTGAATATAACTGTTGTGTATACAGTATATCATCAAATGCATTGGGACAATCCCAGAAATACAATAGGAATTTATCTTATAATTGTAACGTGCCTAGTTTGACAGCATATGTTTTCATAGAAGAGTCCCTAGGTTGAAACATGTTTAAGACCCAGGCCAGTTCTTTGCTCTTGGGGCTGTAGTGTTATTGTTATAGTTTTTTTCTTATTTCAAAGAAAATGTTTTCTCTAAGAACTGCAGATTGGTGATGAGGAGATATCACAGAGTGAAGTGTGGTGGCATAATTTGATGTCATAAATCATGTTGATATATATGCCCCTATTGATAGGTTTAAATCTTAGGTTGCTTAGAGACAGCTGTATTTGTATAACCTAATACCTAATACTGAGGAGGAATGGAATGGTGTAAAAAAGGAACACAATGTAAACATTATTGTTTGCAGTACATATTGATAATAACAGGAAGGATAGTGCAAATACGAAATGTAAGAAGAAAGTCAATTCAATAGTTTATCAAAGCATACCAGGCAAAAGGACACAATGTAAATATATTAATCCTTTTATCTTTCTGATGCAAATGTAATTCACCAAACATACAGTACATAATGTGTTTTTAAAAAAATTTCTTCTGTCTACTGGTAGGGATCACTGGAATATGTTCCAATAAAGTATACTTTTTTCTTCTATAACCAAATGTGTTGGCTTTTCTTTTAAGTGAGCATTTTCTCACATTTGGCAAAATCTTTGGTTCTCAAAGTGCAAGAGATGGAGGAACGACACAGGAGAAAGTTGGGTGAATTTAAAAGAGGAAGAACAGCCTTAAATTTTCTGTTTATGCCCATTGTTTAAACTCTATATTGCTAAAAAAAGTTAAGATACCATTCTACTAAAAACATCAAGCTGTTAATAATGCCCTTTTTCCACTAAGTTTTAGCAGTGGAATTGGGTGATGACAGAAAAAATGAAATGATCCAAAAATGAAAAATGATCCAAGACTCTCAGGAGATATTAGGATCTGACAGACTGAGGTCTGTGTATGAGAAGATATAGCAAAGGGATCTGAGAAAAGATCTATAACCTAAAGAGAAAAGGACTTTCTAAAGAGGTTAGCTATATCTAAGAAGAGGTTATGAGAGGAAGAACTGTGAATCTCTATAGTGACTTCTAGTTCCTTGAAGGACTATTTAAAAGGAATGAAAGAAGAAAAGACTCTGTAGATATTTATTAATAATATATTTATTGATTGTTCTGTTCTATCAAATAAATCTGTTTTGATCTGACACAACTTGGCATTGCAATTTATTGAATGACTCTGTGAAATAGATATAGGTTTAAAGATCCAGGCCAAATTAATATTATTTAACAATTGGCAGCAGTGGGCGGTTAGTTAAACCTGTCTATTTTCAAGTCATTCAAAAATGCCAACTCTAAAAACTACCAGAAAAAGTGCCAGGGTGATGGCCAGAGCCAAAGCAAGGCTCCTGGCATCACAAAACAGAACAGAAACAGAGTCTGAGACAGCAAGCGACATGGAAAGGAACCTGAAAGCTGTCAAAACTTCTCACTCACTCATGGCTCCAGATCTCTGCAATCCAGCCCACCAGATTGCACGAAGGAAGTAGTCAGGGCCAGGACTGAGGCCCATGAAGACAGCAGACTGGTAAGGGTCACCCAGTCCTGCCCTGAAACCCCCTTAGCTGCTGGCATGACAAGTGCAGAAAGCCAAAAGCACTCTCTTTTGGCTTTCCCACCCAACAAAATGGTCGCCCAAAGGCAGGAGATTCAAAAATCTCACTTTAAAATGGTGCCTGCCACCTTCCTAGCTGAGGAACAGACCCTACTAGCCAGCATGGCTACAGCTTAAGAGCTACTCTCCTGGCAGTGCTACACCACCTACAGCAGCCCAGCCCAAGCCCAAGCCTGAGCCCCCAGCGCCCTGACACAAAAGCAATGAACAGCCCAGCAACAAGCAGAAAACAGCTCACCTACTGAGGAAACGAAAAAAAAAGGCGGCCTTGGAGGCCATCCAAGACATGCCTCCCCACCTCCCACCTGCCAGCCCTGGTCTACTCCAACTACTCGAGAGGAGGGTCTGCGGTTTCTACCAGCAGCTGAGCCTATGAGAGCCCCGAGCCCCTGGTGACGCCGACCTGCCCAGGCAACCACTGGCCCTGCTAGGACTGCCCCAGACACCCCCCTGCCCCTAGGCCAACCCAGGGCCTCAGCAGGACGTACCTGGCCTGAGTGGCCTTTCTGGCAGCACCCAGTGAAGACCCCTTCTCCAGCGTCATTTCTCTTCAAATGGCACCGCAGTGACATGCCCCCAGTTGGGCCCTCCCAGCCACCTGCAGCATGCAACTGGCCTGAGGATTTTCTCAGAGGAGCCCTCAGTGAGACAAGCCCTTCTCAGAAGCTTCTTCTCTGCAGAAGGGCCAGAATGAGCTCTGCACATGCAGATGCCTCCCAAGCTCTGGCCGGGCACCTAGGCTCAGCTAGGCCACTGGGAACTGAGGCACTGCTGTTACCATAGGCCAACCTTATTGGACCTGCTGGGCAACTCTCCCATTGCACAAAGATACAAACCAGCAGTGGATTAACTCTTACAGAGGGAAATGCTAACTTGTTGCCTTTAAGTTTTAATAAGCTGTCTGTTTCTGGGAGAAACTTGCATGAATGGGCCAGGGAGATCCAGGTGATATTAATGAGGGAAAATGGGCTTGATTTACTAATAAATCCTCCTCACAAGCCCTGGTCTATGGAAGTAGACATCTTCACCATAAGATTTTTGTCTGATTCTCCTTTCAATTGATCCAGCACTTTACACTAGCATCCCCATGGACTCACTGTATGTGAGCTTTGGGAAATTTTATTTAACATGTTTAATTCAAAGAATTATAATGCCACAGCTAGAATTTCGAGAATTCCATTCATCCAAATAAGGGCTGGAATAGATATCAATGAACACTTCTGTAATTTAAAGAGGATGAGGGAGGAATTAAATTTAAGGGGGGAACCCGTCTCTGAATGGAGTTTAATAAGTATTATAATTAATTCCTTGGATGCCAGTTGGGACAATTTTATTTCCCAATTGGATAACTCCAACTATAATGGTATATCCCTGGAAGTTCTGACTGGCAAGCTCATTGCAGAATTTAATTTCAGAAAAGATAGGGCATCTTTCCATAAAGAAAAGGGATGACTAGAGGGACTGGAAGTCCCAATAGAGTAAACACAATTGGTGAGTACTATGGATGTGGATCAATGGGACGTTTTAGGAGGGGATTGTCCTAAAGTTGTGGGGCCCAAGGACAAATCAAAGGGGAGCTCAAACAGTAGAAACAGAAAGAGATCACCACTCCTGAAAGGAACCCCCAAACAAAACCTGTCAACCAGAGAAGGGGTAAAGGGGTTATGTAAGCAACAAAAAGAACCAGTACAAGCAAAATGACTTCACAAGTATATCTGAGACGAGTTACCCCAGGCTCACCAAGCAGAAACGTGAGCAATTATGGTTGCTGGACAGTGGGCTAGCAAGCACATGGTTTGTAACAAGCTGTTGTTGAATGACCTGGTTGACCATGATAGCATTTTAACGTGGCTAATGGCCTAAGAACAAAGGCCACAGGTATAGGGAATGTAAGTATACATGGGCTTGGTAACATTGACAATGTGTTATATGTTCCAAAGCTGGAACATAACCTTCTCAGTATTTTAAAACTCACTGAAAATGTAATGTAAAAGTGATCTTCTCAGAAGGAGAAATCATGGTAACCAAGGATGGCAATATGGTGGGAGAGGTTATCAGAATCAATAACCTACCATATTACTCCCCATTACAAAACTTGAGGAGTCTGGTACCAGCAACCAGGTCAATGCTGGTGATCCAGATGGTGACTCCCAAGTAGAGCCTGAGGTTGACCATGAGGGATATACACAAGAGAGGGGAAAACTAATTGTAATGTAAATAAAACCAAACATGTAAGATTTGTCACAGAGCACAGTGATGAACAGTCTAAGGGTGCCAAACCTTAACCATTGGCAAAACCCTGCACGATGAGTGTGCCCATCTCCTACACAGAAGGATAGGTCACCTCAGTTTCCCGATTGTGCAGAGGCTACCTGAGTACTCTAGGGGGTTGAATGTAAAAAGTTGTAATGTATTCATGGATTGCTCTGTTTGCAAGGGAGCCAAGTCCAGGGTGAAGCCAGCACCCAAAATCCGGAGGCAATCCAAACACATTTTTGAGCTGGTGCATATGGACCTGGTGGGTCCATTGAAACTCTCCCTCGGTAAGAACATCTACTTTCTCACCATAGTGGAAGACCATAGTAGATATGGGTTTGTGTACCCCTCAAATCCAAGGATCAGACCTTTTCAAAATTCAGGGAATTTTATAATTTGATCCTAAACCAGCACAAAATCAAGATTCAGAGAATCTTGACAGACAGAGGTACTGAGTTAAATTCTAACAACTTCTCTGTCTGGTTGAAGGAGTGGGGGATAGTCCACCTTAGGACAGCTCCTTATTCTGCCTTTCAGAACAGAATTTCAGAACAACGAAATTGTGTCCTCCAATCAATGATGAGATGCGCCCTTGAGGATGCTGGCCTAAATTTTGCCAACTACACTGTCAACAGAGTATGGTTGAGTGTTGTATAGAAAACCCCTATGAGATGGTCTATGGGTGCAAACCTAGTTTAAGACTGCATACATAACACCTTCTTTAAAAGAATCCCAGGATAGCCCAATAATACCAGCAGAGAAATTATTGAAAGGATAAAGTCAACCACGATAGGAAATACTCTGTCTCTGAATTCTTGAACATTTGCTTCTGCTGCTGTGAATATGCACCACTGTCTTAAATGACAAATAAATTGCCACAATACAAAGTATTTTCCTACAGTGGTGCTAGAAAACTTGTGGACCCTTTTGTGGACCCTAACTTCACTGTACATCCACCTTACTTGTCTTTCCATTCTTTATCTATTTATAGGATTCTTATAAAACAGGGGTTTCAAATTTGTGTTGTCACATTGTTGTCACGTGATGTATTGTGACTCCTCCCCTTTGCTAAAATGGGGCTGGGTATGGCCAGTGCATGATGCATCCAGCCTTCGTGGTGTTAGTTTGATACCCGTTATAAAACATGTCTTGTGGAATATAAAGGTGTTGTTGCGTGCTGTTTTTGACAGGCAATCACTACTAACCTCTTGCTATTATCATTTATCTGCATGCTCCTCCTTTCATGCAGGATCATATGCTTGTAGCCACATGTTCAAAAACAGTATCCTATTGTTTTTTCTCTAAAATAGATCACCTTAGGTACATACTGTATATCCTAGATTACATTATTTGCAATTTTGAACCAAAATATTTAATGTGGGTGCGTATTTTAATGGTGGCTTTTTATTTTCTGAATAAGGGAGGAAGGTTCTTTGTCAGATAATTATACTATAGTATAGCTGCTTTGTGGAGGAAAAACCCATTGAACTAAACAGGATTTAGTTAGAGGAACATGGGATTCCATTGTTACCTATGATTTTATTTAACATATACTGTAAATCCTGCATGCCTTTATCAGGTATGACTGCCAGTTTTCAAGACAGCTATGGCTTATTTTTGTGTTTAAAATAAAATAGGTTCCATACCTACTGTTTCCTGGAAATGTTTTCCAAACTAGTCATTTAATTAAGTCAGATTTCAATAGCATTCCTAGCCAAGATGAATGCTCTATCTATAGCAAGAGCAGAATGACTTCTATTTAAAACCAGAGAATACCTTTGGAATACTACAAACAAGCTTCCATTCATTGCCAATGCAGTTATCTCCTTTTATCAAACATAGATAGGTGAGGAGCAAGAGCCACATCTGTAAAAAAAGGAAGATAGCTACAGTAAATAGAAATGTTAGCAGATGCCTTTCCTTGAGCATGTGTTCACTCAGCATTATCTAGGATGCATTCCTGTGGCTCTGTTTAGCTATCAATCTGTGTGCTTTCAGACAAAGTGCCTTCCTTCTTCCTGCATTTAATGATGAGGTTTGAAGAGAGGATGAGATATTCTTTTGTTTAAAGGATAGAAAGGCACAGAGTTTGAAATGGAAATGATTGCATTAATAAGTGGCTAGCAAACTCCTTTGTATGATGCAGAGTATCTCGGGGAATAAGTCTTAAGAAAAGGAGAAACAGGTGGGCGATTCTCATTACAGATCCAAGCAGTAGATGTCTGCTTTCAGCTTCAAGTTCTTTCATACCCAGGCAGCAAGGAAGATGTTACAGGCATTTTGTTGTCTATAATCCCATCTGATAATTTGGGTAGATGTACTGTATTAACGGGAGGTGAGATGTATTAAAAATCCAGGGATAATTTCAAAGGATTTCTTTCTTTTTCTTATAAGAAAACGAGAGTTGCATTATGCCAGGAAGAAAGTATGGCACAAGTAGACAACACAATGTAATCAGCAATGTTCTATGGTATTAAGTGACATCCAGACATTATTTTTAAAAAATTAAAAATGTAGAAAATTTATTATTTCAGTATTTTCACCTGGTATCTCCAAAATAATCATTTTCAAATTTTGGAAATCTTGTGCACAAATTCTCAATTGCATTTCCTATGTGAGGTCTGGGAGATAAAAACACTAAAATCACTTGAGTCTGAATATTTCATACATCTTTGGAAACACCACTGCGCTCCTAGACCTAGGATTAGGTTGGCTGTAGTGCCCTTAGAACATTTTTTTGTAATGTGAAATGTGTTTTGTCTGGGAATATGTTTTCTTTTTCTTTTTAATAGTTTTCTTTTAATTATGTAAGCTGCTGAAAGTAATTTAGAAATCAGTAGCTTTCTGAATCTATTAAAAAGTCTTCGGAGATGGGGCGGCATACAAGTCCAATAAATAATAATAATAATAATTTATATAAAAAATAATTTAAAATAAAAATAAAAAAAGTGCAGATTCATTGGGTCACTGAATGATGAAAAGGTGGCTTATACAATAAATGTACAGACTTTCCCTTCAGTTAGCTGGGGAAACTTGAGTGTTTAACTTGTTTATCACTAACTTCATGTCTTGATATTAATAATAAAAAGTCTCTCCATTACCTCTTATATCATACATATTATATTCTTCATCTTCTTCAGGATAACCAGAATTATATACAGTAGAGAGCAGAAAAAAGTGAGAAGAAGCCAAAGAAATTAAAGACTTTTCAATCCTGCCATCCTAGTTTCCATTGTTTATTTTATTTATTTCATTTATTTAGTTCAGTTTGTCAAGCTTGTATGAGAAAACAAGTATAAGTATGAACATAACATATAAACAGGTATAAGTATATACATAATAAATGAGTACAAACAAATGTGGACAGTAGGAGAGGGACGGTAGCAGTGGTGGGATTCAAATTTTTAAACTACCGGTTCTGTGGGTGTGGCTTGGTGGGCGTAGCAGGGGAAGGATACTGTAAAATCTCCAGTCAGACGTGGTGTTTGCCGGTTCTCCGAACTACTCAACATTTCCCCTACCAGTTCTCCAGAACTGGTCAGAACCTGCTGAATACCACCTCTGGATGGTAGGCATGCTGGTACACTTATGCATACCCCCTTACAGACCTCTTAGGAATGGAGTGAGGTCCATGGTAGACAGTTTAAGGTTAAAGTTTTGGGGTTTGAGGATGTAACAACAGATTCAGGTAGTGAGTTCCAGGCGTTGACCACTCTGTTGCTGAAGTCTTATTTTCTGCAGTCAAGTTTGGAGCGGTTTACTTTGAGTTTGTACCTATTGTTTGTATCCTATACTGCTTTAAATATCACTTTTCATTTGTTAAACTTCTTAGAGTTCTCCAGTTGCACTATCTATATATACAATCTGACCATGTGGCAACATTTTATTCCTGACAGTATCGTTCATACTGTTATATTCTTCAGTTCTACTCTGAACAATCATTCTAATTCTCATATAAATC